>JBAMAX010002364.1:0-82559 GCA_037043745.1 Chymomyza amoena | reverse complement strand
GTATCCAAAAAAACAAAATCAGAGTGACCCTTATTACGATTTCAAGAGACCTACCTTATTTGTTTTGGTTTTAAAAATAAAAAATATAATACAATATAAAGATGATCAAAACTTTGCAAAAGCGAGAGAGAAAAACGCATTCGAAATTAATATTATTTAAAACTGACTTGAAAAAAACATTCAATTTCCAAATATTTCCATTATCATTTTACATGGGAATAACAATTCAAATGTTATTTATAATCATATAAAATTTGGGTTGAGTTATGCATGTTATTTTTTGGTCTTAATTGAAAAAAAAAATACAAATATTTAAAAATAATTGTTTAATTAGAAATTGGTATAAAAAATACCTAAAAAATGATTTCAGTTTAAAAAAGTCGTGTCGCTGAAATTGGTAAAGCCCAAACTAAATAAATTCGAATAAAATGTTTGGAATCGTTTTTCGGAGCACACCCTTTCCTATTTTTTATGCCATAAATTAAAAATTTTTAGAGATTGATTAAAAAATTCTCCTTTCCTTTGACAATTTTTTTCTCTGAAATTTTCAGGAATCATGAAGAATTATTTATATTAGTAATAAAGACGAAGAATATAAAAGAAAAGTTTTAGTCTGCTGTATTTTCAATATCTAAAAATTTTGAACTTAAACTCAGATATGACTAATTTTACTTAAAAGCTCAACGATATCAAAGCATAAAATTAAGAAATTTATAAAATATGGAAGGTAGCCCTTTTTGAATTAAATAAATCAATGGATTGTCTTCTTAAAGTATTAACACAGCGGTTTCAATAGCCTAGCGACAGTGCTTAGACTATCATTCCAGAGGTTGTGGGTTCGAATCCCACGTTAAGCATAGTCCTGAACTTTCCATTTTTCCTATTTCCCCAATTTATCCTTTCTATTCTATATCCTGATCCCCATTGTCGCAAAGGCCATGTTCTTGGCCTAAGTGAGTTGGCACGCTAAGTCCCAATTGTCGCCTAAACCTACCTACCTACCTACAGTATTAACAAGTTGGGCCTGACTTCCCATGAATTTTCATTAGCTTTGCAATTTTGTCCGTAATTGTCCATATTCTGTGCAATTTATAGGTATGGGCATTTTTTGAAAGATAAACTTTATATTAACCAAGAACAAGCCTTCAAATAACTAACTATAGGCCAAACTTGGCTAAGATGACGTCACAAGTTTAACTTGCAAACAAAAAGTTTACCTTACTATGCTTCTTAACTAAAAGTATCCCTTTAGTACTCGCATTTTCTTTGATTTTGTACCGCGTGCAATAAAGGTTGCCGACCCTTATTCTACTATATACCTTACCTTTAAATCCATTCCCTGTAAGAGTATTTCAGATTTGGCACCTAACTTATAAAGAGCTTTCCCTTTGTTTATGTGTGTATATATGTATGCGACATCGTTTGTTTGTATGTGGGCGTTGACATTGAGTGACGCGTGGCGTTGGGCAGCTCTTTGTCAAAGGGCTGGCCAGCGGACGACCTGTACGAGAATGCATATACATATGCCTTATAGCTTGGAAGTGCTACATATGTCCGTTCGTCCTACTACCCCATAGTTCGTCTCGAAAAAAAAAAAAACACGACAGCTAATCGTTAATATTTTATGAACATTTCACTAAGTTGACGTGAGCGCGTGTTTTACTTATGTACATATACATATATATAGGATACGATATGTTCAGATCGGACTTACCTTTTAAAGCGCGCATATAGACATCAAGAGTATGCATCCCCCAATTGACACAATTGCGAGGGTTTTTCATGTGCGGGAAATCCGACGTTTTATGACCATTATGGTGGCTTGGGCAGAAAAAGCGACAGTTGGTTGTTGGTTGGTTGGGCTTGGAGCTGGGGTTTTCCACTTTTCCGCTAAATAATTGCTCTTGGTTTTTAAAATTCATGTGTGCGTATAAGTGTGTGTGAGTGTGTCGGTATTTGTGTGTGTTGTGTATATGTTTATAATTGAGCTACAACAACAATTGAAACCGAGGTCACGCTCTTTCATTGCAGCATTGCCGGCGGCACAACGGAAACTCGCCAAAATGCAAACGGCCATGGACAGCAGCGCCGCAGCAGCAGCGGCAGCGTCCGCGGTCGCAGCGCTGCCGCCCTCGGCAGCTGTTGTTGCCGCACTTAGTCACAGCAATCTAAACAGCGTTAATGGCAGCAATGGCGCTGGCAGTGGCAGCACCAGCAGCAGCAGCGCTAGCAGCGGCTATGGCAGCGCCACAACCACGCCTACAACGCCCTTAAGCAGCCATTATGATGCAGCCGCCTCATCACATGCATCACCAACGCCAATGGCCACCATAGCTACCGTGGCGCCCTTCTACAGTGAAGCATTGACCATGGATGCGCAGCAGCGACATCAACAGCAGCAGCAGCACCTACTTCAACAACAACAACAACAACAGCAGTACTATCATCAGAGCTATGGGTACAGCAATTCCCTGCCGCTAGATTATAATGCCTATAATGCGTATACGCCACCGGCTGGAAATCTAGCCGGCAATGCTGGTGGAGTCTATCAAAGTCGCAGCTATGAGAAACCCATGCTCAAGCATGCCGCACAGTCGCAGCAGGTAGCACCGCTCTTCAATGCTGCTGGCAACAACCACAACAATCCAAACAATGCTAATGCTAAGCCGCAGGCGGCAGCTACGCCTTTCTATGCGCAGCCCACAGCCGGCAGCTATGGCAACTCGCCACATTATGATCCTTATAAGATGGCCGTCAAACTGCCAGCCACAGGTGTAGGCACATCGCCAGAGATCAGTCCCAACGGCGGCGGCGCTGTTTACGGCAATAGCTATATGAGCAACTATCCAGCGAGTCCACAGAGTCAGCAGTCACCTAACCAGCGACTGTCCAGCCAGCAACCACTGCAACACCAGCACCAGCAACAGCAGTCTCAACAAGCACAGCAAAACCAAATGCCTCTGGGCATGCAGCAATATCACAATGTGACAAATGCCAGTCCAAAGCAGCAGCAGTTAACCAGCTTGGAGCCCAACTATGCCGCCATTAAACCAAGCAGTCGCTATCAAAACTTGGCAGCACCTATATATGGCAGCAGCGCTGCAGGCAGCGGCGCGAACAGCGCAGCCGGCAGCAATGCCAGCTACTATGATAAATATGCCATGTATAATCCCAATGGCGGACTGAGCTATGCGGGCGGCAATGCGGCTACCTTGGCGCCGCCGCTTAGTCATGCGCCGCTGTACAACCCAGAGCTGCCCACGGAGGCTTATCGCAAGTCTGGCAATACCTGTCACTGGAGCGTAGACTATGCGGCGGCGGCCAATTATCGAAGCAATGCCAACTATCATGCGCATCATTTGGCCGCAGCGCCAGGCACCAACAGCGAGCTCTACTACAGCGGCAAGTACAAAGAATATGCTGCGCCAGCACCGGCGCCTTACCCCAATCCCTATCAGCCTAATATGACGCAGCCGTTTGCAACGCGTAATATGTGGCCAGCTGATAATCCTTTGGGCATGCAATCCTATGCGACAGCGGCGCCGCAGCTGGCATCTAGCTCGAACGCAGCAGCGCCGCCCAATGCGCGTCAGAGCTGCTGCAGTCAGCCATATGGACAGCAGAGCTGTTACTATCCCAGAAACAATGGCTATGGTCCAGGCGCTGTGCCGCCTCCCTATGCTAATCCACAGACAGCTGCAGCACCACAGTATGCGGTCAATAAGCACGCGGAATATGCAGCCATGCCCATGGCGCCCAACATGGCTAGCGCTAAACTAAAACATCCGTCTGATCTCTATGTAAGCCATGCACCTTATGAGGTGCAGGCCACACCGGCGCAGCTGGGTTATGGCTATGCCACGGCTGGTAATACGCCTAACAATGGCAATCAGCGTTATATGCCCAATCAAATGGGCTTGGATGGGCACAGTGCGGCCTACTACAACGATCTCAATAATCTGGACAACTATGCCAACATGCAGGCGGCGCAGCAGCAACAAACGCATCTGCCGCCAGCCAATCGTCAGGCATATGCGAATCCTGGCAAGCCTACAAGTCTGCTGGAATATCGCAAGCGTCAAATGCCGGCCAGCAATTGCTATATGGGGCAATCCGCGCCATTAAGCAACTTGGAGGCACATGTGGGCAACTATGCGAGCTATGGCATGCATGGTAATAACCCCAATCAGTCCCACTATGGCTTAGAAGTGGGTAAACCGGCTAGCTCTAATATACGCGACTTTTTGGCCAGCTGGAATGATGATGAAGAGGAGCTGATAGGCAGTGCTGATGTAGAAGCGCAACCAGTAGCTGTGGTGGCGCCTGTGGTCAACAATTTTGTATATGAAACGTTGCCACCAGCTGCACCTGCAGCCACTGCGGTGGTAGCGCAGTCACCCCAAGCAGAGCTCAATCCATACCAGCCCATGAATCTGCCAGATATCATCATAGATATAGAGAAATCCAATGGCAATGTGGTCTCCGCTGTAGATGACTCGTTTGGCAGCTTTGATGTGGAAAAGGAGCTAGATGAGCTGCGCCTAAGAAAGACCAACTTTGTGCCGACTGAAACCGTTGAAGCAACCAACGCGGAATTGGCCAAAATGTTAAGTGTGCCTGAAGCGGCGGAAGCCACAAACATGACAATGATAGAAGCAAAGAACGCTCAAGAGCAAGGTAATCCCTTGCAAGAACTCAGTGCAGTTGCTGGCGAGGCACAAGGCGTTGAATTTGACAATACCAGCAGTAATTCCAATGAATCTACTTTTGAAAAGGAATACGAAACCTTCATACACAAGATTGGCGGCAGTGGCAGCGAGACTGAGACCAATGCGCAGGATGATAGCGAGTATAAGGAGCATGCCAAGAAATTTAAATTCTATAAGCGAAAAAGTAAGAACACGGAAGCTAATGATGAGGAAGCGACGCTAGAGGATTTGCCTAGCTTAGAGAAGCAGCTCAAAATGGAGGAGGCGGAGGAGCCTTTGCCCACAGTGCAAGAAGTAGAAGAAGTAGTACCTCCTGTAGAGCAAGTCCTAGCTCCAGTGCTGTCCGTTGCGGAGACCGCCAGAGCTAATCGTAAGCTGTCTGCGCGCAGGCGACGCAATCGCATTAAAATGCTGCAGATACTGGAATTCGAGAGTCCCAAGCACAGATACTACTTCAAGGCGCTCAAATTACTAAGACGCCATTTTGCACTGAGCCAGATCAGGCAGGAGCGAACGTTGCTCCTGCGTAAAAATCTGGCCTTACGCAAGGAGCGACGTTTGCCGTTGATCAAGCGACAATCAGCTAAGCAATTTAAAGCCGAAAAGCAGCAGCCAAAGCTCTATAATCCGGCTAGTCTCAAGATCTTAAGTGTTGCGTTGGTTAACTCCAAGGATTTTCAAGCAAAACTGCTGCAGCAGTCGTCGTCGGCGGAGCCACAGCTGCGCACGGAGACTGTTATAAAGACTGTGCCGGCGGCAAGAGAGAGCAATGACTATGAGCAGGAGAAAAAGCTGGAGGTGAGTGAGAGCAGCTGCAACAAGACTGAGGAAGCCACAGAGCCACAAATGAAGACTGAGCAGAGGCAAGAGGCAGCTGAAGAAAAGCTGGAAACCACAAAAATCTCGGCAAGTTTGCTGGAGGAGCGTAGTATGGACTCTTCCAGTTGCAGTGTAGAGTCTGTAGAAATGCTGGGCAGCTTCAAGGGTTTCGATGATGTAGAGAACGCTAACCTGTCGCCGCAGGCCAAGCTGCATGCAGAGGAGGTACAGCCCTTAGAGCTGCCAAAACCCAAAGAGTTGGAGGTACAGGAATGGCTGCATAATCATATGGCAGAGCAGGCGCAAGATCTAACTACCAAAGATCAAGAGCAGCCTAGTCTGCAGCAATGTATGACAGCCAGCCCAGCATCCAGCAGCAGCTCCAGTAGTGACAATGATGAAAGCAGCAGCAGCAGTGAAGAGAGCTCCTCCAGTTCTAGCAGCAGCAGCAGCAGTTCCAGCGAGGAGAGTGAGTTTAATGAGCTGGCTGCACTGGAAAAAGAGCTCTCCCAGCACACACAAATAGCCACAAAAAGTGCACCAGTTGAGGAGGATGCAACTAAAGCAGCTACAGTTGCAACAGACGTTGCTGACCAAACTACGCAGGAGCAAGTGTCCAATAACGATATAGCCAAGCTTAAGCAAATACTTGAGAGCGATGGCGAGGAGCCGGAGCCATCTTCTAGCAGCAACACTCCCGTGACAGTACCAAAGCTAAGTGACCTTAGTAAGATTGCCTTAAATAGTTCCTTAAAATCTAGCGATTTAGTCATAAAATTCAATGATGATGATGATGAGCTCATGGGACGCGAACTAAGCGTGGAAGATGCCTTGGCCGCCATGTATCAGCAAATACCCTCCGATCCTGAAGATTACAATAGCAATGATGTTAACAAATCTGTGGCAGAGGGCGCTGTAGCAGGACAGGATTTGCTGCTGATCAATCTGGCGGAAATGTTTGACAATAGCAGTGATCTGTATATGGTGCAATGCGATATGAATGAGAATATATTGGGCGTATTGTCCAGTGATGATGAAAATGCAGCTCACTCGGAGCAGGTCAACACATTGCAGTTGATAGAGCTGCTGGCCGAAGATGAGCCGGAAGATGAGCTGGAGTTGGAGGCGGAGGCCACACATGCAGCCGCCTTTGACTGCACGCCCTTGATACATCACGAGGAAATTGTGCCGGATAACTATAAAGAGTTTGAAAAACGGCAGTTTCTCAAATATTTGCATAGCAAATATGTGCAGGGTCATATCAGCAAGTTCTATCATGCCCAAAGGGTCATCAAAAAGTACAAGCGGCGTCTATGGCGTAAGCAACAGCTGGCTACTAAGCCAACTAATGGGCCAGCTTAGGCTGGGATTTTGGCTGAATCTATAAAATAGCTTCGACCAAAGATATTTATTTTTTATTTTTTTTAAAGCAGCTTTTAGTCGCTGCAATGAAGTGTTAACACTAAAAAAAAATCATATTTTTTTTAAGTTTTATTTTATTTTTATTTTTTTTAGTTGATAACATGGCCACGTTTAAATGTCGTTATTGTTATTAACTATTGTTGTTGTCGTTTGTGTAGAGAATCAACATGCGTGCCTAATGGAAAAGTAATTTTAAAACAATTTTAACACAAACACATAAACACACACACACAGTCAGTTACACGGTTACATACACAGACACTTGCATACTTATTTGTATGTAGAATCTCAAAAGACTTTTTTAAATCAAATATTACGCATTTTTAGTGTTGAAAATTATATATATTATATATACATAATAGTAATAATTTTTATAATAGCAGCAATTATTTGCATATTACTGCTAGAAAAAAATCTACACACTAACACATATTTAAAAATATTTTGTGCAATATTTACATAGCTCTAAAATAATTGTCATGTTTTATTTATTTTAAGCATATTTTCGAATCTCGATATTTAGCTAATAAGCATTTAAGTTTTTAGTGTACCACGGGGCGCATACTTTATTTAGTATAATGGCGCTATTGTTTTACATGGCGTATACTTTATGTGTGCCCCTGGGCGTATGTGCGTGTGTGTGTGTGTGGGCCACTTGCGTGCAATTAAGCTTAAAAAATGACACTTAAACGATATATTTATATATAATTATATTTTTATAGATTTTTTTTAGTATCTATATTTTTTTTTTATCAGTTAATGTATCAGTTCAACTTGTCAGCTAGCAGGAAGGTCAGTTTAAAAGTTAATAAGCATTTAGGGCCACATTGACTTTGATATGCGCTGCACGTGTAGCAGTTGACAATGGATTTAAGTTTTTAGATATTCTTTTTGAACATAAAAAAAGTTTTTAATCTTTATGGACTTGATAGATATAGTGGCACGCAAAATTTTCAACAATCTATTATTTCATAGAAAATGGGATTATGAGTTCTACGGTTCTTAAGTAGGTATATGAGAAAGTGAGTGCACAGCCCTGTAGTTGGAGACAAGAATTGCCTTTTGTATTGCTGACCTAATAGTAAAGGATCAATTTTATTATAATCGGGAGAAATTATGGCATTGGGCCCAAGTCAAGGCCGCAAGGTGAATTTCCAATTCATCCGCCATTGATTGACCAAAAACGCTTTTCGGTTAGACGACATCTTGTTAAATGGCCACTCAATTTTGGCAATCAAATTATACCCATTCTACAAAAAACCTTTGCCCTAAGCTGCTACAATTTATAACTTGCCAAATGACAATTGAAAAAAATCACATAGAAGCACCTGTTTTGGTTTTGACCAATTTTTTAATACCTATACGTGGCCCCTTTGGCGCTATGACCAGGTTCTAAAGTAATTAAGAGGCGAGTATTCGCTTGAACGCGAATCACAGAGTCGCAGCTGTTCCAGCTGTTCCATTTTCAAACACCCACGCATGGTTCCTTGGGCGCCAAGATAAGATAATTTTATTGAAAGTGACAATTTTCTTGGATTTGTTCGGACTTAATCTTGATTCGTCCAGATACCTGTAGATCCATGTTTCGTATACTTTTACGGTGTCATAAACGAGTTTTGGGGTTCCTCGGAGGTATTTTTCAATCATTTACCTCCACCAGTAAGCAACTGGAACCAATCTAGCGAACTTTTTAATCAGCCATCTTAATATTTATATGCTGGTCACACTAATGCATGAGTTGCTTAAATCCGCAGTACCCAAAATTATGCCAATTTACTTCCTATATTGCGTACGAACATCATCAGTTTATAAAATTCTTTTACGCCTTATGTGTGAGGGATCGCAAAAAAAATGTTTTTCTTAAAGTCATATATTTAGCTACCTTTCTCTTCTTATTCCGACCTCCTGCAAAGCACACCCTGATAAACACACTAGCGTCTGTGGACACACCTCATTTTGGAAAAATTTTGACTGTAATGTAAAAATTACTGAGTATAATTTTTTTGTCTTTTTGACAATAAAATATGGTTTTTTCCTTCTTAAATAAATCATCATGACTAATAAAATTCTTTAATTATGCTTTAGTCATCCAAGACTTTTCCAATTATTATACAATACGCCCCTGAAACCCTGATGGCACAATACGCCATCGTTGCGTATGCGCAACATGATTGCAGGGCCTTCGTAGTTGATGGAGAATTAAAAAATTTGGTAAACATGTTATTTAAGGCGAATCTTACGCCTAAACATTAACCAACTTTCTATACAAAAGTAAACTTTTTTTTTGGTACATCCGTGGTTAAATATCTTTGTCCGGAAATCATTGCACCTGTCATTTACATGAGTTAAGCATAAGCTGGAGCTTCATCGCCGAAAGTCAAAGCAAAACGATTTAATCAATCCTTCCCTAATTATGCTTATCGAAATTGAGAATATTTTAATCATCATTCGTTTAAAAGAGCAACCCTCGTCATATAATTTAAAAACCTTTTTTTTTTCCTAATTCTGTTTTTACACGTCAGATACGGTCCAGAAAAAACCGTGTAAAAAAATTCTACAAATACCGGGTTCACGTCAGTTGTTGGAAAGCTAACGCTCATTTACGTAGTGATTTGCTGAGTTGCATCCCAATTCGGTATTAGAATTCACGCCAGGATTTTGAGCTATTTAAGGTCATGTACCCGAGAAACTAAGTTTTCCTACTCTTGACAGTGCAAATTTTTTTGTGGTCAAAGCCTGTAATATCTAAAAAACCTGACATGATGGGCCAATTCTGACTCCGGATTTACATTCCACGCACCAGTTACTTAAAAAGTGACACTCAACTTTTCAACAATCAAACCCTGATGGCAGGTGTTATAAATGGAACTAGTAACAAAATTTCTAAAAGATTAGGTTAATAAAAATATTTTCCTTAAAATTTCAATAAAATAGATTTTTTAATCGTGCTAAATCGAGTGAAATTGTGAAAAAAATCGTTTCCGGACCATGTAATTTAAAAACTGTGTAAAAACAAATTACGGTATTTCCAAATTATTCTGTAAGAATTTCTGACATTCTAAATCGAGTGAAATTGTGAAAAAAAAAACGTTTCCGGACCATGTCATTTAAAAACCGTGTAAAAACAAATTGGGGTTTTTTTTCAAACTATTCTTTAAGAATTTCTGACATTCTAAATTCAAAATATTGTTTTGAAGATAAATAATTTTAAATGAAACTTTCTCTAATGCATACCTAAAAGTAAGCAGATAGTGGCGTATTCAAAATTTTACGCTTGGTTTCCTCGAAACCATATTTTCGAAGTTGATGATTACTGTAACTTGGGAACGACATTAGCGATCAGCTTGCAATTATTTTCACTTATGCTAAATATCTATAATTTTCCAGCGTTAGCGATCAGTTTGCAATTATTTTCACATATTCTATATAACTATTATTTTCCTAAAGATTGTGGAGCGAATTTTTTTTATTTTTTAATGCAAATGTGATTGAAATTTTAGTCGAATAAACAACTTTGAATATAAGCATTCAGATTTGTTCAAAAAACCACTTTTGCAAATCCCTTTCTCATTTCGAAGCATTTTGCCATAAAAATATGATCCCTTTTTGATTTTCTTATCTCAGATGCTCCAATGACGAGCTGCAGTGAGCAAGGCAAAACTCTTTCTTTTTTTTAATAAAATTCACTGTATCCCAGCTATTTCTCAAGTTCTTGAATCGTGCATTCATTTATTTCTTTAACTCCTTACGGAACATAGTTCTTGAATAATTTATAATATTTTCTTGAAATACATATAGTACAATACACGAAGGCTCAAAAACAACGTCTGCTGGAAAAAAAAAAAGTTATTGATAAAATTTTCAGGGATTTTTTGAGAATTCTTTTAAGTATAAATCGAGATTTTGTATTTGTGTTGGGGCGATGGTAATTTTGTAAATCATTTCAAATTCTTCATAGGAGTATTTAAATATACATATTTGCAAAACAAATTCTACCGATTTTACTGTAAAAGCAGATTTACCGCCGCCTCGTTGCAAATATGAAAACTATTATAGGTTTTAGACTTAGAACAGGCCCCCAAGAATCCTTGAAAGTTTTATCAACTAAGTATTTTGTTCCAGCTCAAATTCTTGTTTTTGTTAATTCCTTGACTTTTTCCGTAAGGGTTCCTCACAAAGAGGTTGGGCACTGCGACTGCATAAGATCTTTTGTACCATACCCATAAATAATGGCAAAAGACTTTCCGGTTTCCAAATGAAATGCAGTAGGTCTTTTGTTGGTATTGACCTGAGATGGAACGGACTAATCTTTTCCTTTCCCATGTGACAGGCTCTGTCCCATACCAGCGCTGGGCAGTCACTGAGAATATGTCTGGGAGTTTCATCGTCTTTGAGACAGAGTCTGTGCTGACCAGATACGTATGCTTAAATTACAAAATAAAAATCCTTGATACTTGTATCGCTCTTAGCTGGAGAACTGGGCTGCATTTGCCTTTTCTTGGATAATAAAAATTTTACAGTCGGGCTACCAGCCCAACGTAACGTGTTTATTGTCTCAGGAATGGCATATGCGATTTAAGAGAGTTTTTAAGCTAGCCTTCGAGAAATGGACAAGTTTCAGAGGCTGTTTCCAGCCGCCCTGGCTAAGAGGATATAGACGCATTACCACCCAGTCTATGCTATTGGGGCACGTACACTGAAGTGTTGCTTAATTATCCCCAACTCTTATTTTACTGTACTCATATCTTTCGTATAAAACCTTTCCTAAACCTTTTTTGTACGCCATCTTAAATTTCCGATAATAACTCTTTAAGTAACGACAAATAATGAGCACAAAGCGCTGTAGCACCCAAAGTTCTAAGTTTGTTTACGCTAAAAAAAAAAATGCCGCAGTGGCAACTCAGACTTGGTCACATTTAAATTAGACAGACAGTTACTGAAAAAATTTGCATATTTTAAGGGCAACGACTAACAAGACCTTAGACCCTATGCCGGAAATATAAAAGGCAACCTTCGTATAATTTCTAGTCTCTTATCTATTTCTTGCCAGATGCACTCTAAACCTCACATGCACTTTTAAACATAGGGTGTAGACGAGAAATAAAAATAGGGGAATAAAAAAAAACAATTTAATACACATGCACCTACGCATACACAGATACACGTCTAGATAACGAACACTGAGTGTGTTTGTATTTTATTTTTCAATGCAACTAAGTACAAGGTATTTGAAACATTCGCGTGTCGCCAATTCTAGAGCTCAATCTAAAAAAAAAATAATTCGTAGAAATTTTAAGCATCAGAAATGTGCAATTATAATGATGCCAAATGCAATAGTCAGGCTGACAGTTAGACAGACATACACACAGATACAGATGCAGCTATAGATACAGATACAAAGATAGCAGCACAACAACAAGTCAGGGCTTTGTCAAGTTTATGGCCATGTGTTTTTTTTTTTCTACCAAGCACTTAAATCGGGCCCATTCCCTGAGTAGTTAAAGGTTGACAAATGTTTTGGTTTAAATTTGATTTAAAATTAGCGTAAGTCAGTCTAACACACACACACACACACCGACGCTCTTTATATATAGTTATATGTACATACCAACTGCTTTATATAAAGCAAAGCTTAAAGACTTTGTGTAGCAAATTATTACAAAAAAAATGCAGCCTAGACCAAAAATTTATGACAAGCTAAAAAATTAAATTAAATTTATTTAGTAAGTTTTTTTTTAGTGCAATTTATTTGTAATATGTTAAAGGGTTTTGTGTAGCGCGCCCATTTTGATAAATAATATATATTAAACTATATACATAACAAATACATATATATTTATATATATATGTGTGCTTGTCGTAAAAGTTAAGTTTAAAATTGTTGTAAGTAATAATTGTTAATGTTTGTGTTGTTGTTGTTGTGGCCGCCTTGCCTTAAGCTAGGCCAGTGGCGCCATCTGCCGTTTGGAACAGCAAAGAAATTTATTTAAATGTATGTATGTATGCATGTTTTTTACTGGCCTATGGCCTTTTTACTATGGCTATATATAAATATCTATAGAATTGTAATACCTACAGATATTTATAAAACAATTTACATGAAAAATAGTTCAAGTTAGCTCAATTTAAGCAAGTACAGCACACACTGAGACCAAAACATTGCATAATCAAACAAATAAAAAATTTCACTTAAAGATTTATTTGCAACATGTGTCCAAAGCAGCTAATTTTTGTAACCAATTCTGCATGGGGGACTTTGAACGCCTCATTAAAAAATATTAAGTTTTTAAACGCTGCTTTGACAAATCGCTAAATCGTAAATTTCCATATGCTTATATAAAACAAAAACAATATAACATGAAACTAAAGCATTTCCAAACAATTTGGAATACACATTTGTCAAGGGCAGTGCCTGAAAATTGTATTGCGACTGCACTTCATCTAGTTATTTAAGTTTATAATAACCAAATATGTTAAAAATATATACAAAAAATAATAATAATATAACAAAAAAAAACACCCGCCTAGTTTTCACAGCTGTCAAATGTGTCATTCAAGTCAAGTTTTTAGGCACATATATTTGTAACACATTCCAAAGGACCAATTTTTATATAAAATTAAATTTATTATTTATACTACGTTATTCCATTGTTTTGTGCTATTGTCGAGGGTAAATTTAAAAATAAAAATTATATCAAGTAATACGCTTAATTTTAGTACAAAAGCAAAAACAAAAAAAAATACCACTAGCTGTAACTCTTTGACTATGTATATTTATATAACACAATTCCTATAGCGTACTATATATACAAAATCAATATCGTATACTAGATGTTCAAAAAAAAGGCACATTTAAACATATTTTGATAAAATACAAAACAAAAAACTCTTAAGAATTTCAAAGATCTGTCCAGCAACTAACAGAACCCAACTAAACACAGCAAAAAAAAAACAAAAACATAAAAAAAAAGAATTTGAATAAATAAATGTTTTATGTAAAATGTTATTAAAAGTAATACAACTGCGTTTTTTTCTTTATATAATACAGAAATATTGCAATTTATTTAATTTGTAGAATTCAAACAGCACAGTTCACAAATCTAGTATTTGCAGGCTAAAAAGTAAAAAACCAACTAAAGGTAGATCGAAGTATATAAACGCCTCTCACTCCTTGCCACCTCTCTTTCTCTCTTAAGGTAACGTCTTTGGTTTCGTTTCATTTCGTTTGGTTGCTTCTGCTCCCTTCGTTACCTTTACCTACTCATTCGTACTTGTCAAAGTAACGCTTCTTCAGATCCGGCGGATAGGTCACATATATGTAGTGCTCATTCTGCCCAACGCCCATCTCATTTTGCACTATTTCATGCGTGGACGAGGAGCCTCTCAACGATTGCTGCGAGCTACCCACATTTCGATGCCTTGTGTCCAGCGGACGCGGATGCGTATTATAGTGCCTGGTCGTCTCACCTCCAGCGATGGACGCTGCACTGCTTATAACGCCGCGACTGCCTATGCTACTGCTGCTCACCACTGTTGTGGCTACGGGTCGGTTTGCGCTATTTGTATAATCTCGTCGGTCTAAAATGTCCTGTTGGTAAGCCAGGTTCGTCGCGTGCCGCTGCTGATGATGCAGTGGGGTATTCGCGTTGGACGACGTTTGCCGTACGCCCATCGAAGCTGTTGGTGTGCCCTGTCCTGTAGCTGCCGCTGGACGCTGCTCGGCGATGTAATGGCGCGGACTGTGCCGATGATATTGCAGTGGTTCGGGGTATAAATCTCGCGCCGCCTGCTGCTGCTGCTGTTGCTGCTGGTAGTAGTACTGCTGCTGCTGTTGTTGTTGCTGCTCCATAGTCAGACCAGGTATCACGCCGCCGTCGCCTAGGTTGTCCATATCGCGTGACATCGCATAGTCGACATGGTAATGATGGGCAGCAGGCATGTAGATGCTGCTGCTTCCGGCAACGCTGCTGCTGTAACCATAGTGGTTGGCATTGATTGTCGTTTCTTCGGAACTGAAACAAATGACTTGGGTTTGTTCAATGGGCACTCAATGTATAGCTAGGCTGAACGATAACTTACTCAAAGAGTATCCAGATGATGTAATAACAGAAGCATATGCCAGTGGAGAGCACAAATATTAGTATAACAATCAAACCCCAGGGAAAGGCACGTGGTTCCAGTGGGCCGTCCTCCCAGTATCGATCACAGGTGAGATACCAGCACACTGCTTTGTTCATCTCCTCTGTAAGGGTTGGAAATCGAAATTGATAAGATGTTGTAAGCGCATCAGAGTAACTTAAATACATTACCCTCCATCTCCTTAAACGATTGATCCGTCATGGAAAGCAGCAGACCACCAATGCAGCTTCTTAATAGAAACTCACAGCGCGCCTTCAGCTTGCTCAACTCCTCGGCCTTACAATTTGCTCTTATTTTGGCCATATTGGAGGCGGCCTCATTGCCACCATTTTGCTCTGCCTTGGCGGAATCTTCAGTGCTATTATCAGCCTGCTCGCTGCTCGACTGCTCTGTTTCATTGACTTTCGACTCAGCTTCACTTTCTGCGGCCTCAGCTTGCTCTTTCTTGATGTGAGCCTGACCCAGTCCTTTAAGCTTTGTCAGTAATGTTTCACTAGCCGACTTGGACTTTGCAGCATTTGCATCTCCCAAAGTTGCATCTGTAATAAAACAGCTTTAGAAGATCTTTTGAGCTCAGAAACTTGTTTAAATACCTGACTGTGTCTGTTCCTTGCTTTGGCCTAATTTGTCATGGAATAATTGACGGTTTTGTACTTTGGCGGCCCGTGTGGCACCTATTGTGGAAGTTCTATAATGATAAAGGGTTAGGGTTAGGTTGGAATAAGCTTGGTAATAATTTGCTTACCTGATTGGTATTAAACTCAAGTATGCGGCGTTCGCTTTGGCCAATGCGGAATTCTGACCCAGAGAGTCCCCCCAAACTTCAATGTCCGTGACGATGTGTTGATCGCCAAATTTCAGGCTTGAAGAATCCTCCGTTTGAAAAACTTCGCAGCGCATTATATCGCAGAAGTCAGCCAAGCAAACGGAGTCCTCCGCCTGAAAAAAGTTATCACAAAGGTAAAAAAAACTTGCGTTATTAAATCCGCGCTACGATTTTTTAAGAGCTTCGTTTGTACTCTCTAATAAGCAACAAAGTGTCCTTTCTATATTTGTGGCATATTGCCGGATTGCTTAAGTTGGCAACACGTCGGTGTTTAATACTTGGTTTGACGATCTTATGCTTACCTCATTGATGATCGATTTGTGGCGCATGTCGAAATGTAAATCTAAATGCTTCTCCTGGTAGAAGCTCTTGCCACACACACGACATGTCCATTGCGTGGGACGATCTCGCTGCTTTGCATCTTGACGCGGCGCAAAGAGATCTCGAAACGGGTGCAATGGACATTCCAATGGCAATTTAACCTGTTCAGCAAAAACATTGCATAATTAAATAGTCTTTCCAATTAGTATACAAAAGAGCTACTTGCCTGATGCTTGTCCAGAATAGGCGTCCACTTAGAGCGCACTATTTTGCGCACCAGCCGACTGTTATCTCGCGAACATAAAATTTTGATAACATTTGTGGGTGGCCATGGTATGAGCAATAAAAAGTAGATAAGTGCAATCTGAAAAACAAAAGATACTCGTTTAGTTTATACAAACGACATGCACAGGCACTTACGGCCGGAAACTGGCAAATCAATCAAGGCGATGCCAAGGAAATGCCCGCAAAGTGGCCAACAAATGTGACACAATTATGCAAAAATAAAACGAAAACTAAAAGGCAAATAACAGATGTGTAAGGCCCAAGCGAAAGTAAAACCCTCAAATGGCCAATTAATGTCGTGACCCAGTGTACAGGTTTGGGCCAAGCCCATGCCTACCCAGTAATATTGTACGTTTTTGTGTCCATTTATGCCACGCAAGCTGCCACGGTTTATTGTCGTTGACGTTGTCGTGGTCTTCTGACCGTCTGACTGTCTTGCACGCTAACCGGCTGACGCTACCATGGCTTAACATAGCCGTTTGCGCCACGCCGCGCCGCGCCCCGCTCGTGCAGTTGTGGTGCGTATATAAGTAAGTATTTTTGGGTCACTTCAAGTTAAAATAAAAAGGGACAACTTTGGGCCGCATACCAAACAAAAAATCGATACGAAAGCATGGCAGCGGCGTGCTCAGGGGGTGGGTTTGCTTACACATAAGGACTAGCTGGGCAGGGTTCAGTGGCAGCTAACACTGCTTGAACTATTTTGCCAAAATATTTTTAGCAAACTTACCTCGAAATTATGATATTTAGGCGACATTCATAATATTTATTTATTTATATGACTTGCAACACTGTTTTGTGGCAGCAGCAAAATAATTTAAGCGTGTTTTTTTAGCGTGTATCCTGCAGCACGTTTTTAGCGCTTATAAAGTTGACAAATGAATATTTAACTATATTATATTGCATTTAAAAAATATATATATTTGCAGTTAAAATTTGATTGCGTTTTTGTAGTTAAAATAAATAAAAATCGGCCTTTGCTTTTCTTTTGCGTCCGCACTGGTGAAAATTTCTACGCTCTTTAAAACCTGCTCAGCTGAACACCGTTAGCCTGCGTTATCCTGCGCGCTCTCTTGCTCTCGTGCTTTTGAGTCAGCTGTTTTACAGGGCTGCAACGTTTTGGTAAAAAGAACACAAAAAACTTGTATTTTATAGTTTACCCTTTTTGTTTTTTATTTTTTGCGTTCGGTAGTTGCCGTTTCTTCCAATGTCTGAGGACATTAAATATATTGTACAATTACTATACTACAGATTACATTATGCGCACAACTTTGGAACAAAGTCTTTTTAGAATTAAAAATTTCCACTTAAAAGAGAGGCGTTGTTCTCTTTGAACTGGAATTCGTAGATCTAATAATTGATAAATTACATAAATCTATTAGAATACAGCCGGGGAGCATTGTTTTATGTTGTTTACGTGGCATTAGGTTTATGCATAGCCTCCCTCCCTCACAGTCCATTGTAAATGCGATTTATGGACGACTGTTCGAGTATTTTCTTAAGCGCTGTGTAATAAACAAAACAAAAATTAGTTGCTGTAGTAACACAAATTGATCAAAACCTACCTTCTTTATCCTCCTCTGTTAAGTCCTTCTTTGGGAACTCCACATCAAAGGTAATGTACAAATTGCCGGTTAGATTGTTGTTCTCAAAGTTGGGCATACCCTCGCCCTTCTTGCGTATGCGCGCTCCCGGCCACGTTATTTTCTCTCTTGTAATAGCCACCTTGTGCCCATCCAGATGCGTAATCTCCATACCAAAACCTATAAGCGCATCTTGCAGACTTATAGTCACATTTGTATAGAGGTCATCACCCTTGCGCAGAAAACGCGCATGTGGCATTTGTTGCACGCGTATGATAAGATCGCCAGGCTCGCCATCAATATGCGGCTCACCTTCGGCTACAAAGCGTGTCTCCTGACCATCTACCATGCCCTGTTCCACCTCAATCTCTAGCGTGCGCTCCTCGTTGACTAGTTTGACATTAGGACACTCGTCACACACAGTTTGCTGTATCATTTGGAAGCGTCCTGGTCCCAAATTGCGCGTGACCATCTCTTGCCTGCAATTGCATTTGCGTGTGCCTGACGCTGGCTTCATAACCGGCTTATTTCGTACAATTTCCACAAAGTTGCCTGTATAAAGTTCTTCCAGCGACACGTACATGTTCATAATAATGTCTGCGCCGCGTGGCGTGTCATGCTGATGTGGATCTCCATTGCCAAAATGAAAACCAAAGTCGCCAAAGAAGCTAGCAAACGGATCACCGCCATGATCCATCATGCCTTCCTTCTTGAGGCAATCCTCGCCGCAGCGATCATAGGTCTTGCGCTTGTCGGGATTTGACAGCACTTCATAGGCAGCACCTAGATCCTGGAATTTGGTTGATGCATCTGGATCATCTTTGTTCTTGTCCGGATGCAGTTCTTTAGCCAAACGCCTATACGCCTTCTTTATTTCATTTGTGTTTGCGTTGCGTTTTATGTTCAGAATTTTGTAAAAGTCTCGCCCCGCCAGTGCCTCGTCAACTAGGAACAATGCCAGCTGCACGAGCAGTACGCATTTAATGAGATGCATTTTGTTGTTTTAACTAAGTGTATATATACTTTTTAACTAAAGTTTATTTAACAAAACATAATTTTAGCGCCGACAATTGAATATAAAATGCGCTTCTTAATATTACGGTTGGCAAAAATTGTACAAAACTAGCTACGTTTGTGTGTGTGCGTCGTGGTTAGCTTTGATTGGTTGCTGCCGGCGCCAAAGCGTTGCCACTTAGGCTTAGCATGTCTCAATATGGTTACTCTAACAGCTGTTGGTAGTGCTAGTTCAAAAGAACGATTTTGTGTGAATGCCAGAAAATTGTCAAGCAAACAAAGTAGCTACGCGTGGGAGCTAATTGTATTAGTAAATTTACTTTGTTTAAGCCTATTAACCAGCTAACAACAAGGCGTAAAACGCGCAGTTGCAATCAGTGGGCTAGCTTAGCCAAAAACCAAACCACCAATTAAGTGCCTTTATTGTTTTTTGTATATATATAATAATTAGAAGTGTCTGTTGTTAGCATATAAACTTTAGTGAAATTAAGTTAAAGTTAAAGTGTTAAACCAGCAGTACTTGTAAATGCAGTGAAATTTTTGTGCAAAAGCTGGCCATTTTTTAAGCAGCAGCAGCTGTGGAACGACTTCCAATAGGCACTGGCGTATGTCAAGGTGAGTAATAATACTAAAAAATAGCTATGATGCTAATTGAGCGTGCAAAACAGCTTTATTTTCAAAAGCTAGCCACTGTGAACGTTTTAGTACTTTTCAGCAATGCGTGATTCATCTAACATAAACAAACCTTGAACTGCTAAATTGGCATCAATTTAACCCGTGCTAATCAGGGGTTCATCTGCCTGTACACTCTCTAAGCTTAAGCTTATCGCCGGTTATAGTGCTTTGCGTATATAAATAATGACATGAATATATTTGTATATATTATAATAACTGTACGTATATACTAGAACATACAGTTCTAGAATCAGAACTTTAATGTGCTATCTACAACTGCTTCTGAACAAAGGAGAATATGTGGCATAGCTTAATCTTATACATATGTGTCACTTGGAAAAACAAAGAAATAACTCAACTCGATATAGAGTATGTATAGGACATATACTTGATAAACCTTTCATAGAACAAAAATTTCATGCTGAACTTTGGTAGCATTCAAGTTGCGCGAAGGTTGTGGAGTGGAACTTAAAAATAATGGTGTATGAGTCAGTATAACTAAGTAAAGGGTGCGCCATTTCTTATGTTGGAATGTAAATAACTTCTAAAACAAAAAACGATTTCTGTATATGAAGTATTTTCATTTAATTTGGTTCTTTGCAATTTATTTAACCACAACGTCAATCAAGTAGCCGCCTCTATTGGCCACACAAAATATGCCCTTTTGGCTATGTTTTCCATTACCTTTTCGAGCATCTCGGGTGGTATTGCGATGATTTCGGCACGATTGTTTTCGTTAAGCTTTTCAAAGGTCTGAAGCTTGCTGGCGTATACTTTTCGTTTCAAACAACCCCACAAAAAAGTCTCGAGGGGTCAAATCGAGGGATCTGGGTGGCAATTCCATGTCGCCTTTCTTTGACATCAGACGTCCAGGGTGTGTAATGGATTTCATGTGGGTTCCCCAAATGCGGCCATTTTGCCTATAAACTTCAACAGAGAGGTTGAAATGGGCCTCATCCGTCATGCCTGTTTGCCATAATATTTTCGTGCACAACTGAACGATTTTTTAACGCACAAAGTAACTACTTTGGCGCGTTCTTTTGGTGTGAAGCGATACATGGTTGAAATTGTACTGAATTGACGTTTCCAAAACATGTAAAGCCAAACCAATCGGTTATCCAATGTTTAAGTTATTCAATGTTACAATACCGACATAAGAAATAGCGCACCCTGTAGCTGTTTTTAATCGTGCTAAATCGAACGAAATTCTATAAACTTTTTTTCTAGACCGTGTAAAAACAGAATTAGGTGTATATTAATCAGTATACATTAATTCGAAATCTTGAACTTTTAAGATTCCAACTAAGTGAATTTTTATACCCTGTACCGTATGGTACCGTCCGTCTGTCCGTCCGTCCGTCCGTGTGAACGCTTAGATCTCAGAGATGGTAAGAGCTAGAGTTACCAAACTTTCACATTAGATCCCATATTATTCCATAGGAGGCAAGTTTATTTTATTTTTTTGATATCGGGGATAAATTATATAGCTCCCATGGGGTGTTTGAGACGACCTCGACGAAAAAAAGGTTTTAGATGAATAATTCGTTTGTTTATAAAGATATCGTAACCAAATTTGGTATTCGAAAGTTTTTTATAGTTCCCAATCACTGTACCAAATTTAATCGAAATCGGTTGACTATATCATATAGCTCCCATAGGACCGATCGGCCAAAATAACTTTTTTAAAGAAAAATTCGCTATATTTCGTTTTTTAATAAAGATATCCTAACCAGATTTGGCGATTGGAAATTTTTTAGACCACTTAAGCAATGTGCCAAATTTGAACAAAATCGGTTGACTATATCATATAGCTCCCATAGGTCCGATCTTCCAAAAAATCGATTTTTTAACAAAATTTGTTGTGATTCGTTTGTTTGTTAAGATATTGGGACCAAATTTGACATTCGTGAGTATTTTATAGTTCCCAAGCACTGTACCAAATTTAATCCAAATCGTTTGACTAGATCATATAGCTCCCAAAGGACCAATGGGTCCAAAAACACGTTTTTTATACAAAATTCGATGTGTTTTGTTTGTTTGTAAAGATATTTGAAATAAATTTGGCATTCAGATCTTTTTTAAGGTATTTAAGCACTGTATCAAATTTTATTGATATCGGTTGACTATATCATATAGCTCCCATAGGAACGATCGGTCCAAAAAAATTTTTGCTTAAAAATTCTTCTGTTTTTGTTTTTTTGTGAAGAAATCGGACTTTATTACAAGCTAGTGGTACAGGGTATCCTAAAGTCGTCCGCGCCCGACTTTACGTCCGCCATTTTTTTTACCTATAAGCGTTCTGAAGCAAATAATAAACATTGCAAAGCCCACAACCCCCATCAACCTCTCATAGCTCTGTAATTTCACTGCCAAGCCTTTTTCATTCACTATATCTATTCCCTGGAGTGCTCTTGTAATGGTTTCGCTGGGTTTGAGCAAGTGACAATAATAAAGGGTGTTTTTTAAGCGCATCCGGATTTTAAACTTAAATTAAGCATATCAAAATAAAAGAAATGACCCGAATAATGGGATTATTAAAAATACAATTTCCTATCATTTAATATTTGAAAATGATCTATAGCATATGACCACCACTTCTTTGAATCTATAAAATGGTTCTGTAACATGACAGACTTAGCCGATTTGGGATGTCCTACAGTTTTTGATCCTCCTTCGCAATCCCTCCCTTTCTTCAATTCCTACCCTTCTTGTAATTAGGCAACACAATGGACCTCATGTTCTCTGGGTGATCTCAGTCACTATCTGAGCTGCCTTTACCATCTAACCTGACCATCACGACTAAGAGTTACGAAGCGCATCTTGTCAGTCCAATTTTTAACCAGACTTTTGAGCATTTGAGCCGTATTTCTGTAATCACACGTTCATGTTTTTTCCAAGTCGTCAATAGCTTGCCCACATAAACCAACGACTTCACGTGACCCAAAGGAAATAATCTAATGGGGTCAATCTACACGACCGCGGTTGTCCGTTTCGTGAAATAACCTTTTTTACAGAATTAAGTTTTCAGTAAATCAATGGTTACGGTCGCCGTATGGCACATCCATCCTGTTTGTTGACCCATTTCTTGAAATAACCTTTTCACCGCATTGAGTTTTCAGTAAATCAATGGCTGGGGTCGCCGTATGACACATAGCCCCATCCTGTTGCAACCAGAGCTCTTTTCATCGACGTCACGTAAATTTGGAAGCAAATATTCGTTGATCATCGCTCTGTCTCGATCATCATTGACGGTAACACGTTGCCCAACAGCATTTTTTAAAAAGAAGGCCGATGATTTCAGACGTTTCATTTTTCGGGATGTAATGGTGTTTCGAGTACCTGTTGTGGATTAACTTTACTCTAAATTCGGCAGTTTTGGTTGATTGCGTATCCATTCAGCCAAAAGTGAGCCTCATCGCTAAACAGAATTTTTCGATACAACAATGGATTTTGAGCCCACTCAGCAAAACTACGGCGTAAACGATGGTCCAGTGGCTTCAATTCTTAAGCGGACGCTCCCCTGGATTTTGACCAAAAAATCAATTTAATTTTGCAAAAAATTAAAGCCACAAAATTGTAGAATATGTGTGTTTAAGGATTTTCCGGTACGACAAGAGGAAGCAGAATATCAGTTTGGGGAACATGTTTCGCTCGCAGAGACTCACGAAAATTGCCGTTTTTAGCCGCCATTTTGAATTTCCTCCATTTTACTTTTTTCAATTCTTTAATAATAAACGAATATAATCATCATAACGGGAAGCTCGTACGCCATTTTATTGTCTCACAAACATTTAATGAGATGCATTTTGTTGTTTTAACTAAGTGTATATATACTTTTTAACTAAAGTTTATTTAACAAAACATAATTTTAGCGCCGACAATTGAATATAAAATGCGCTTCTTAATATTACGGTTGGCAAAAATTGTAACTTTTGCCTTGTTTTTGTCCAAATCCAGTGGAGCGTTCCCTTAAACTAATTGAATCTTATACGCATTTAGACCAAGATCTTTGCGAAATATTTTTCACCATGATAAAATAGTAAAATATTTGTTTAAAAAATCTGGCCTTCTTTCAAAGCACAAAAGAAATTGCCATCTGTAGATATGCAATCAGTAATCCAGAAATTCCAAACCGCACCTTAGACCCCAAGCTGCCCCTACTGCATTCGCTTCAGTCTCAAGTACATTTTGATTTATGCGTTTGGCACAAGTTTTTATTTGTTTACTATATAAATTCAAAGGCTATTTCAGCGATCCAAACAATTTGCTGGTGTTTATCAATTGCGATGGCTATAAACTTAATCTAACGTGTAATTACAACTATGGTATATAGTTCTTATCTTATCAGAATTCCCCCCGCAAAGCATTGCTGACCGATAAAATGTCATGTACACACCCATATAAAAGTGCAAAAAAACTTACTATGGAATACCAAATGGGTTTACGGGTTTTCCTGTTTTTCCATTCGCAATATATGTTGCATGCACTTTGCATAAAGCACCCGAATTATTGAGTGCCGATAAGTTTATCACTAGTCTATTTATAATACATTCAAAACAAGATTAGACGCGTTGGTTGATTAGCAATTTAAAACGAAACGTCCGTATTAACAGTTAAGCACCAAAACTTGCCGAGATATGCATTTAGTTTCTCGTGATGAGTCTTACCCTACGGTTGGTGGCTCCCAATTTATATTCATTAGCTTGAGTGGTGGCCAGCTGGCAAATTATTCGTAAGTGCAAGCTATTAAGCTGGAAACTTTGTATGGATATGAGATTGATGGAACTATAAAGCTGCTTTTTATAATAATAATAGAAGAATTAACTAAAAAATAACAATAAACAATAGTTGGAGAGGCGAAAACCAACCTTTGTAATATTTGCGTTCTGGTGTATTTTACGAGCTTGTTGTCATGTGTTTAAATTAAATAATAATTCGTTAATCTTTTTTTAAAACTCGTTTAAGTCGTAATTTGATAAGTTCAATTGTTTTTTCCCGGTAATAACATAAAATGCTGTAATTTCTAAAGATAATTCGTGCAATTTTTAAAAATAAGATTATGCTCCTTCAATAACCCGTAATGCAGTTAAGAAAATTTCAAGTAACAACTTAAAATCGTGTGAGATTAAACAAAAAATTTCGAGTAGTGCATGGAAGTTTCTATCCATCTTTATTAAAAATATGATGATTTTTAGTAGTTGGAATACCAAAACAAGTTTCATCTGTCTTAATTTCAAATTATGTGCTAATTATATAAAATAAGTTTAATTTTTTGCATATGGAATTTCAGCTTGATAGCCCAAAACCTGTTCTACAATAAAAATATTATAATAATTAGAGGCCAACCATTTTAATTCTGCGTTAAACTGGCAGGAACAAAAATCTACTCAAATAATACTATCAGTGTGATTTCTGATTAAATATTTTAAGAAACTTAAATGTTTTGGAGTGCGTTTGCACTCTTTACTCCGAAATCCAAGGTTGTATAATACACTACATTCTTTTAATCTGTTCATAACAAAAAACTTCAAACTTATCAGTCGCGGTTTTAGAATAAAATTATTCGCTGCGTTTCAAATTTAATTTTTGTGCAAAAAAAAAATTATATTATCAACTGGTTCCGCAACTAATTAAAAAAAATTTAAACAGCGACCTTTACCGGGGCCTTCGAACAACGTTGGTATTCATTATCCATCCACCAATGTTAGCAAAGCTTTTTCCTTTTATAAATAACCTTTTTTAAAAATCTGCTTTAGATATAACCAACATTTCCTATTAACATCTACAAAAAAATCTTTGTAATTATCATCTTAATCTTGGTACTTTCTAGTACCAATATTTTATTTATTAATTTCTACAAAAACAATTCATTTAGGCAATTCAAAAAGATTCAAAAATCCACAAAAATAGCTTTGTAATTATCATCTTAATCTTGGTACTTTCTAGTACCAATATTTTATTCATTAATTTTTACTAAAACAATTAATTTAGGCAATTCAAAGAGATTTAGGCGACAACCCTAGTAGCACTAAAAAAAACCCAACATTATGGGCACTAAGTGCTTAGTAGGCACTTTCTCACTTGAAGTGAAACCTTTTAAGATCCCCTGTACTTGCTTTTGTGTATACCATAAATAAAGCTTTAATCTCACACGCGAAGTGACAGGCGTACGGAATAGGTACGAAAATATGCGAATTGTTGTTAAGCTAATCGGAAATACTTATCTAGTGCTTAAGTAGCCCCGATAAGCCAGCCTATACTCTTTGTTCACTTTCTATGCTGAAAATTCCCATTTTTTATTAGCATCCTCCGATTAGTTAAAAGTTAAGATTAAGAAAAAAAATTATGCAAGCAGCAATAATCTACAATATTTCATTCTCTACTTACAGATGAACGCTTACTAGAAATTTCGTAAAATTCCAACGAAAGTGCCAAAAACAGCTTCATTTCATAAAATACCTTTTCGAAGAGAGAAACTCACTGATAAATTACCATGTGCTGTAAATGCTGTGGTGAGACCCAACGCAAGGTCTGGGTCTTTGGCTCCAGCGCTGTCTTCTTTGTTGTGGGCATTCTTGCAGTGGATTTTTGGCCTGATTTGGCACATAATATTGTGCAGGATGTAAGTACAAGATCCAGCTATTTTCATGTATACATCTACTAATATTGCTTTATTTTCCAAACAGAGCTTGACCTTAAAACCCGGCACTGATACCTATGACAGCTGGCTTGAGGCGCCCATACCCATTTATCTAGAGTTCTATGCTTTTAACTGGACAAATCCAGAAGACTTTCGCAATCCGGACATTAAGCCAAACTTTGTTGAAATGGGACCCTACGTATATCTCGAGAAGCATAAAAAAGAGAATTTCACGTTTTTCGAAAATGCCACCGTGTCATACTATGAGCGGCGCACTTGGTTCTTTGATGAGCAACGTTCCAATGGCACGCAAGATGATATGGTCACAGCAGCGCATGTTATAACAGCCGTAAGTTGTTCTACTACTAAAACCAAAACTATATTAATATTGTCCTTTTATCCAACAGACTGTTGCCGATGAAATGCGCAAATCCAAGAAATGGATAAAAAAAATCATCAACCTTATGCTTAACACTGAGGGCGGCAAGCTGTATGTTACCAAGCCAGTGCGCGAATGGTTTTTCGATGGCTATCAAGATGATCTTACCGATTTTCTTAATCTCTTCAATACCTCAAAAATTGATATACCCTATAAACGTTTTGGCTGGCTTGCGGAACGCAATGAATCGCTTACCTATGATGGTCTTTTTACCATACACACAGGCACAGACGATCTTTCCAAAATTGGTCAATTAACGCATTGGAATCAAAAGAATCAAACGGGCTTTTACGAAATGCCCTGTGGCATTGTAAATGGCACAACAGGCGATCTCTTCCCACCGAATATGAATGTTAAAGATGAGGTTACCATATTTGCCACCGACGCCTGCCGTTATATGAATTTAAAGCCGCAAGGTGAATTGACACATGAAGGTTTAGTGGCGACACGCTGGGTGGGCACCAGTGAAACGCTGGATTCTGGTGAAAACTTTCCCAATCAAGCGTGCTTCTGTGATCCGCGTCTGGAGGAGTGTCCCAAAACAGGCGTTGTGGAGTGCAAAGTATGTCGCGACAATGCGCCCATTTACTCATCATTTCCACATTTCTATTTGGCGGACGAGAGCTACTTAAATGCTGTCACTGGCTTAAAGCCTGAACAGTCCAAGCATGAGTTTGTCATGGCTGTGCAGCCGAAATTGGGCATACCGCTGATGGTAAACGGACGCATACAAATTAACATGATGATTGAACCAGATGAGGACTTTGAGTAAGTGCTGTAGAACCCAAAGCACCAGATGGAATTGAAATACTAATCTTTTTTTATGTGATTGCAGCATCTATCGCGGCGTACCTAAACTTTTGATGCCCATGTTCTGGTTTGATCAAAAGGCAGAGCTTAGCAGCGAGTTGGCCAGCAGAGCCAAGGTGAGTTAGGTTTATTAAGCCCAAAGTCTGTAAATAACTTGACATTTTTTATTTTACCACCCTAGCTCGCTTTGAAATTGCCTGACATTGGCTTTTACTTTGGCATTGCTCTCATCGTTTTGGGCAGCGGATTTTTAATAACAGAAATAACACTGACGGTCACCAAACGCTGGGTACGTCCAACCGTTGAGGATGAGGATATGCTGACCAATTAAGACGCTCAGCTCATGATTTACACATCATATTATACCACGCATCATTGCCAAAGTGCCAAGACCAATTAACTCAACTAGTTCAAAGCTAAGTCGTCGTTTTTTGTTTACTGTTTAATAGCTTGTTAAACGTTACGTTATTGTTTAAGGACGCAATCAAATCCTGACAAATTAATCAAACTTGACCTATGCTTAAACATTCATTAAACTTACGTTTGTGATAGCCTTTAACTCTATTGTTAAATATGAGATTTCTATTGTACTTACATATATTGTCATATGTAAAAAAAAGTTATGATTTAAAACATTTGCATTTCACTTTATAATAGTTTTTATTGAATTTGTGCAAGAAATTTTTCTTATAGAAATACATACACATTGCTATTTATGTATAAATGTAGCCGCCTGCTTTAACTTTGATAACAAAATTAAAAAAATATATCAGTATTTTGGAATATTAAGATTTAAACTTTGATTTGAATTTTTTGTTTTTAACCCCCGACGCAAAAAGAGGGGTGTTATAAGTTTGACGTGTCTGTCTGTTTGTCTGTTTGTTTGTCTGTCTGTCTATATTTTAAGGCAAATACTTTTTTGACTGACTTTTCTATTGTACAAAAGGCTGCAGTGGTTGAGAATCCATAAACAAAATGGTTTGGTTACGCTCTACAAAAAAATGCATATAAATTCGTAAAATAGCTAAAGATAAATATTTTTAAGCAATCAAAAATAATTAAAATGTATGCCAATAATTAAAATGAAATGTAATTTTATTATTCGGTGGAAAAACTCTAGACTGGCGTTTAAATTTTGTAAATAGCTTTCACGGTTCAAAAGTTATAAGCAAAAATAATTGGCAATAAAAATTGCAGCGGCCAAATAGCAGCAAACAAAATTTGCAGCTCAGTTTGATGAAATTGAAGCAACTGAAATACCAGGCGAACAGAAATCATAAGCAAGCAATTCCAGTCCAAAGCTGCTTGCTATGAAATGCATATGCTGCCTTATAAGTATGCTACAAATTTTTGCAAGCATTTGCGGCTTGGAATTTGGAATGGAACCAAAATCAAAAAGTGTTGCATACTTTTAGTGACAGATCTGCTTGCTTGTAGTTTCTGTTCGCCTGGTATTGCAGCTGGGTCTGGCTTTGGCAAATTTTTGAAGTAACTAAAAATTTTTTTTTTCCCTTGCCTTAGCTTAGTAAAGACAACAACCTTTTTTTTTCAATAAAAATAATTAACAGAGCTGCGACTGCAATCGATGGCGATAAAACTCCGTTGTTATATCGATTTAAATAAATAAAAGTTAAAAAGCTAATTGTTTATTAATCAATATAACTCATACGTTATTAATCAATTAAAATTTAGCGTTCATTATAAATCAATTAAGTTTAATTTGCGCGACATTTTCAATTAATAAAAAATTATATTTGTTTTTTAAATGAAAACCAGTTTGCAGCTATTTGTTAGAAAAACATAGTTTTTGCAATAAAATAATTTGAAATAAAAAAGAGCAATGCGCTTTAATCGGCTTTTAAGCACAAATTAAAATGAGCTATAATTTAAAGCTGCTTTAAAGTAATAAATAATTAAATTAAAAATTTAAAAAACCCCCGATACAAGAACTTAAGTAATTTTCATTTAAAAAGTAAAAAATAATAAAAGAAACTTAATGTTAAAGTACCTAAGAATCTATTGATAATTCTAAAAAAAATACGTCGCGTTGGGAGACCGCTCCTAACTAACAATTTAAATACAAATAGTCTAATTAAGTAACAAAGATTAACTTAAAAACAAAATTAAGAAAATACTTCAAAACTTTCATAGAATTACTTCAAAAAATTTGCATGTAAGATACGACCGTCAACGACGTCTGCCCTCGCGTGTCCCCCAACGCGACGTATTTTTTTTAGAATTATTAATAGATTCTTAGGTACTTTAACATTAAGTTTCTTTTATTATTTTTTACTTTTTAAATGAAAATTACTTAAGTTCTTGTATCGGGGGTTTTTTAAATTTTTAATTTAATTTTTTATTACTTTAATTAATATTTGTAACAAACATTCCTGGAGAGCAGAGCTCTAGGCTAACTTAAACTAGATTTGCACAGCTTCACTGTTCCGCCTTGAGCCAAATGTTTGATGTTTCTTTTAATTTTAAGCTAATTTGTGATTTTTCTTTATACAATTTATAGAAATTTACACTTGTGCTGAATTAAGTAGTTGACAAAAGAAACATCAAGCCAGAATCAGCTTAAATTTGTAGGCGGCCAGACGGCTGCTTTAAAAATTACAAAAACATTTAATTTGTCACTAAATGGCTACATTTTTGGAATGTTTTTGAAATTCCATTTAATTTATTTTGTGTGTATGTATTTTATATTTGAATATTTATTTTCAAAATTTTTGTAACTTGTTGCTTATCGTATACAATTTATATGTTTAACTAGACGCTGCAAGGCAACTTGGTACTGCAACGTTTTATTTATTTAATTTTTTTTCTTTTGTTTCATTTATAAATGCAATAATTGAATTTTTTTTTGTGTAAATAATAAATTAAAATAGTATTTATATATGTATGTATGTACGATATATGGCAAAAATCTTTTACATTTTCTCAAAAATCACATTACTCATTTAGCCATAGACTTTTAGTCGAGAAAAATCTACGCAAATATTTGTGAACAATTTAAAAAAATCACTCATTTTTGCACACACCATTATTAAAAAAAATTGTTAATAAAAAAACAAAATAAAATAAAAAAATTTAAGAAAAAAACAACTATTAACGCTCACTCGCTAAATTCAAATTCAATTCAAATCTTGTACGGTGGGGCAAGCCTAGGCAATGGAATGCTTAAATATATATTGGAATATTATATTATATATATGGTATACTTCCAAAAAATAAAAGTATACACTCTGGAAATTCTTTAGTTTGTTCATGTTGAGTTTCTGCTTTTGTTGCTGTGTTGAGTATGTATGACATGTTGTGTGCCTAGGGGCGCGCTCTTAAGCTTAAGCTCTAGCTAACTAGAGTATAGATGACTCTACGTACTAAAAATTTGCATAGTTTTTGTGCATTTCTTTTTTGTTGTGTTTTTAACTTACTATATGTATTGTATATAATGTATGTTTAAAATAAAATCAATCACAGTTGTTTGGGCGGAAGTAGTTAGTTGTTAGCGTAAGTTTTTTAAGAGTTGTACGTCCACCTAAGTGTTATACATGCTTATGTATACATGTCTCTCGATCTCTCTCTATCTCTCGATTTCTCTCTGGCGTTTAAAACTATAAGTAATTTGCTCAAGAAATAACTTTCTTTAACTAGTTTGTGTTTTTTTTAAATGTCTTTTAAGTAGTTTTGTATTTTATACTTGAGTATTGTTGCTTCATTGCTCTCTCAATAAGTTCTCAGTGCTCTCTCAACATCCCATACCTAAACTGACTAGACTGGGTTCTGTTATTTGAATGCATCTATTTGAGGTTCGTTTCTATTATTCCTGTACTGTATTGTTTATAAGTTGTATTCTGTTAGACTGTTATGCTTGTTCTTGGGATTCTATTCTCTATTCTCCGGTCTGCTCTGAGAGTTAGTGGTCTCTGTACTACGTTCCTAACCGCAGCACTGTGATCGATTTTTTTAAGTGCACTATGCAAACTCATCGTAACGCTTCGCATCTGCCCATAGATCACACACAGTACACCATTTCACGCTCATACACACTTGCAACACTCAAACTAGAGAATTTGGAGAGCAAAAGCGTTCCGTTTGCTGCCTGGCATCGCTCCGTATCCACCACATTAGTTCTGCGAATTGTAGCCTTTTTGATGCTTCAGCACCACAGCCGGATCCATCACATAGTTATTGGCCTCGGCTAGCTGCATGGGCAAGGGCGGCAGTTTATCGTTGGGATGACGATGACTAATGGCCGCACTCTTACGCGTCTTGTTAAGCGTCGACGTGGAACTCTTGTTGCCATTTGCATTGCCATTGGTATTGCTGACAGTCCCTGACTGATTGGACTTGCTCGCAGTGTGGTGTCCGCTGTTGCTTGTTGAATTTAAACTTGCTGTTGTTGTTGTCGTAGTCGTCGCAGCGACGGAGCTGTTAGCAGTGGTTGCAACTGTTGTTGCTGCTATCTGCGTTGTTGTTGGCGCTCCGGCTGCCACAGTGGTTGTAGTCGTTAACGTTGTTCCATGCTTGGCATTCTTCGGATTAACCATAACCTTAGTTTGCTTGAGCAGCGAACGATCATTGCACAGCGCCGATATCAATGGCAAATCCAGATGTTTGCTTTTCTCCCTCAGCAAGGCAATATCCAACGCATTGGCTGGCGGATTGCCAGAGGGTGCCGTAGCACCCAGACTATGCCGATTACTGCTAGCAGGCATGGAAGCCTGCAGCTGCGCGAGTATGCTATTGCTGCCACGATTTAAAATTAAATCTGGCTTTGGTCGCTCCCCAGCCCATTGAGCGCCACTGGAGGTTTTTATCAATGGACTGTTGGCATTGTGGGGATTAAGTGTTAGAGGCTTGCGTGGTGGCAATATGCTGCTGCGGCTGCTCATTGTGTGACTGCTCAAACTGGGGCATGGTTTTGAGGGTACTGCAAAACAAGCACAGTTAATAAACAACTCCATAATGCTTACTCCAATACTTACTGGGTGGTGGTTTTTCACTAGGTGCCGGCATTGGTGGTTTCTTAAGCCGCCTATTTACATAAGGCGGCGGCGGCGGTGGCGGTAAACGCTTCACCTTCGGCATCGAGTCGAGCGAGTTCAGAATATTATCGTCTGATCGTGATCGTGCGAACAGGTTAGACGTATTAACCGCAGCGGCCGCGGCCAGAGCTGCTGGATGCAGTGGTGGTGGTGGTGGCGGCTCATAGGAAGAGCACAGGCTGGCCATAGATGGACTGTACAGCGGCGAGTAAGCCGTGCTGGGCAGCTGCACATAGGTATCCGATAGATTCTGCGTGGATGCATATCGGGAGTGTGTGGACAAGGCTAGTGGTAAGTATGGCGTGCTGCGATAGATGGCATGACCTTTGCAGGTATCCCAGCCTGCGGCATGGGCACCATGATATGCCAAATAGGGATGTGGTGGCGGTGCAGGCGCCTGTGCCATGGCTGCCAGTATGGAGCTTTGCTTGGCATCAAGATACTCCTGTTGACTGACTGCTGGATCCTGTATGGGATATATGACATAGTCCACGTCGCTGTATAGCTGCTGTTGGTACAGCTCAATTTGCTTGCGTGCAAGTTGACTGCTATAAAGCCCTGCTAGATGTGTAGGTGGCGGTGGAGGAGGTTGACGCGGTAGACTGGGTGGTGGCGGCGGCAAAAACTGTCTCGGCTTGATTACCGGCAGCAGCACGCAAGTTTGTGGCTTCATTTCCGCATGTTGCTGCTGCAGCGAGGCTGTGCTTTTGTGCGCGCTATGTAGGCCGTAAGGAACTATTGGTATGCCAATTGTGTTGGGCACGATGTTTTGCCCGGGCATTGCAACCGAGCCAGTGTGATGATGGTGATGATGATGATGCTGATGCGCCAGCTGCAGTGAGGCCTGTGAACCACTCATATAGTTGGAATTGTGCACGGATTGTTGGGACAAATGACTGGATAAATGATGGCTACACACTGAGCCACTGGAGGAGGCTGCCGAGGAGCAAGTGGTTGGAGCTGCATAGCTGGGCTTAGCACTATCGTGCACCATGCTGGTGTGCGCCTTTAGTATATTTATTTGGGGTCGTGTGGTAATAAAACGCGCTTGTATCTCTTCGGATTTCAGAGAGGTCATTGATCCGGCGGCGCTCATGGGCACTGGTCCGCCAGTCGCATGATTAGAAGCTGCGGAATTGACCGATATAAGCGACGTTGGGCGTGGCTTCATACCAGCGGGATAGGGCGGCGGATCGCGGCGTCTTAATGGCACAGCGCTGGCCACAGATGTTGGTGCTGGTGCCGGTGCAGGCACAGCTGGCGCTGCTACTGGCATGGGCGGAGCTGGTGTAGCGGGCAGCTTGGGTGGCGCTTTAGCTTCTGGTGCTGCCAATTTGCTAGTGGGTTTCTTTACAGAGCTCAGCTTTAACGGAGTTGCTACACTAGGTGAAGTTGGCGTGGACTTTACGGGCGTAGCACTTATTGTGGCTTTGGCTGGCAATGAACTGCGTAGTGGAGGTCCACATAAGCCCGTCTTTTCATGTCTAGCCGTATATGGCGGCGGTGAGCGCAATGGCAAACTGGGTGTGTCTAAGTTACTATTACTTTCCAGTCGCAACGGTGGTGTTGGCGCTGCAGTTGGCAACAGATCGCTTATCAAATCTTCTACATGATCCTCCGTCGGCGCAGTGTCCTCATGACCTTGTATATAGGACTCGCCTTCCATGGGCAGCGGAAGTGTAACATAATCGCAGTCGGAATGGAGTGTACTAGACACAGTCTTGCGATTAGGATAGGTGCCGCGTCCAACAATTAAATTTGTAAGCTCTTCAGCCGACAGCAGTGTATGCTTGTTGTCCGTAGGATCGCTGCCATCACCGCGAAAGGAACTGCTTGTGCTTATATTGGAATCCGAACGCAAGCGAAACTCGGTATGCTTTAAACGTTTGCTGGGCAACTTGTATTTCTTGCCATCGACGGAGTCGGAAGGCGCATGCGAATGTTGATCATCGCTTATCTCACTCTTAGCCGGCTGAAAAAGTCCATAATTGGAGCTTTTTTCGGATTCCGCTAGTTCCGAAGATTGTCCGGTCATTTCGCTGCTGTGCATGGTGTAAACCCCAGAGGTTTCTGTGGGTGGTGCCCCATGCGCCAACGTGTACACGCCAGAGACGCTTTCTATATCATCATGCGTCGTTGCCATATAATCCTCCACTACGCAACTGGACTCTGCTTCACTTATGGCCGAATTTTGTGCAGTATGACTAAAGCCCAGCTCCAAGCTGCTGGATGTGGAGTTCTGTCGCTGCTGTCCGCCGCTGCTATGCACGCTCAGAGCGCTTAGCGTGGAGCTGTTAGCAGCATCAGTTGTTGGCGAGGTTACTACCACTGTGCTACATGTGGAGGAACATTGTGAGCCTATATTGTGCTGTGAATTTGGCGAATCTGTCGTCGTAGAGGAGTCGGTCGTGCGCTGACTGGCACTGGGCAGACAACCGCTGACCAGCGAGGAGTTGCCAGCCGAAGTATTGCTAAGCTCGGCTGGAGATTCACCGCCAGTGCTGCTAAGTCTCTGTTTTTGCGCTTGTCTAACACTCAAAGCAGCCAGCTGCTCTTCCAAGTCCTTAAGCGAAACCTGGCCCACTGAGCTAGTTTGCCGGCTTACACTGGGCCGATCCAGCAGATGTGCTAAAGCTAGACTCTCCGTTGAAGGCGCTGCTATTGGCGCCGGAGGCGTGTTTATCATAATCTCTAGCTCATCCTCAGAATGCACACGATCGCTAACAATGCCCGAGGTTGTATTTGAGCTGGTACTTGATATAACCGATATACGCTGATCATTTTTGTTTTTGTAGGGTAGTAACAGGCTGCGCGAGTAGATGTAGCTAGCATGCAGACAATTGGTCTCCTCCTCCTCACGCTTGCTGACCTCCTTAATCCGTGCAGCTACCTTCATGCTGAATTGATGCGTTTCCTTGCACAAAGTGAGCAGCATTTTGTTCTTATCATCGGAAGCAGCATATAGCGTGATCTTGTTATCGCCAGAGCGTATTTCAAACTTTTTGCGGTCAAAGGATAGCTTGGTAATGTTGGGCCAAAGAAAATTGGTCTGCTGCTGCTGCTGTTGGCTTTGGTTACTTGCTGCTACGGCCGCAGTGGATGACCCTTCCGCCATGCCTCCTAATATTTTTATGCCCTTGGCATAGACCACAAACCAAGCGCTGCCCGCTCCCTGCTCACTCTTGGCCAAACGCATGCGAAAGGTGTGCGCATTAATGGTCTCATGTAGATTACAAGCCTGCTGTATATAAAGCAGCTTGGCATCACTGGCAGCCATGCCAAGATGCTCACGATGGCAGGCACGCAAGGCGCTGCGTGCCCAAGCCGTATGCAATGTACTTGGCAAGTAATCCTCTATGCGAAAATAATCCAACTCTGTTCCGGCTGACAGATGAGTTTCTGTCGCTTTGGCCAACTGGCTGCTTGAACTGCTGTAGGATGCTGTGCCCAGCTTTACTGCTGCTTTAGTTGCTGCCTGACTGGTGGATGCCACATACGTGGATAGACGCAGCATGCGCTCATTGGCGCTGCTCAGACGCTTGCTGATCTTGGGCAGCGTCGTCGTCATTGTGGAACGTTGCTTTATGTTGCCTTCAACGCTAGCATCACTTACGCTGCCGCAAGTACCACGTCCACTAGATTCCTCCTGCGCTTTGGTTGTTGTATTAGTTGTTGATGTAGTTGCCGTTGTAGTTGATGTTGCCGGTGCATCGCCCAGATCCGCCTGCAGCGCCAGACCAGCAAGCAGCACCAGCGACTGCTCAGCATAGTCCCGCGGCAAATCACGCTGCAGCGTATTATGCTTTAATTGTAGATAGTAGTTGTGCCTCGAGGTCTCATCTTTCAGCATGAACGGGCTCTCGATGTAGAACTGCACACGAAAGTGTAGTTCCAGGAGAGGACGTCCATTGGCATCCAGACCCTTTAAAAGCAATCAACATATGAATTGGTATTCAATTAGGATTTAAATAAAACTTACGTGCGTGTGCGAGGAACGCCAGCTTTTTGGACCATATTTTGAGAGCTTGCTCTCGGGATCTGTGAACATGTATTCGCCATCTGTAAGAGAGAATAACGATAAAGAGATATTAGAACATATTTTACTTCAATAGGCTACAACTGCAAAGCTAATAAATTTTTCCGGAAATGCCAACGTCTTCATTTTGATTCATTTTGGCGATTAAATAAAACCAATAACTATAAAAATCAATTAAAGCTGCATTAACTGACTGATTGATGTGGTTAGCTGAAATCCCTAACTTCAAGGTCGACGCAACCCTAAATCGTTTCAGCCAAACTAATCAAAATTTTAAATGGATTTTGGGAACTGCAGCATTTGTCCTGCCAAATTTTTCAGCTCTTTAAAAAACTGATTTGTGTCTTGTCATTTTGTCAGACTTTAGAAACTTAAGAAAAAACCGTCGAAGCGGTAGTTAATATTTGGATACCCTGTAAAGGTTTAGCATAGGAGCAATCTGAGAAAATAAGTTAGTCTCTTAGTAGATCCTAGTATGAAAATTTTAATGCGTACGATATTATGGACTTGGTAAGAAAATTGGTTGTCATGTCAGATCTTGGAGAACGTCAGTGCTGCCAATTATTTTCCAGAAAAAAAGCTGCTTCTGGATGGAAGCCACGGCAAAAAAAGCTAAAAAATTTCTGAATAAAGCGTAAAAAAAAGCGGTTTCAATGTTTTTTTTTGCTTTGTTTTATTTGTAAGATTTTCAGCACGTCGTCTAATTCTTCGCGACTAGCATCGGTTTCACAATCGTACGACATGTTTTTTTTTTTGCGTCTTTTTCAGCAAATTTCTACACATAAAATGACATTAGCACTTTTTTTTTGAACAGTGGTAGATCACTTTTAAATTTTTAAATTTAAAATTAAAAATGATAAAAAATTAACAAAAAAATCTTAAAAATAAAAAAAAATATTTTTTAATATAATATTTTATCTCTCATGGTAAAAAAATTCGTGTTAATATCTTTATGTGTTTAGAAGATATGGCTTATCCAAAAATAGTCTAAAAATGAAAAACTCGATATTCACTTATCGATAACTCGATAAATAATCGAAATTTTGCAATAAAATTGGGCGTGGTTACTATTGGCTAACAGCTCTACCAATTGTGTAAATCATCGAAATCGGAGGTCAGTTTTTTTACTTTTTTTCGCGCGGTCGTTTTTCGTGTTTCCTCAGTATATATTTTATTACGTTGTCAATCTTTAAAAATGTTTTTCCGAAAGTCGTCTTTTTAGAGGTGGGTTGAACGTTTTCTAAAAATCTGCCTGACCGATCTTGTCATACTAAACATTTTTATCATCAGAAAACATGTCGCAACAGATTTTTAACAGCCTGGAGTAGCAGAAAAAAAGTTAAAAAAAAAATTATTTTTTTTCCAAATTCTATTATTATTACTATTTTTTGAATTTTTAAAAAAACCTCGTGTCCATCCATAGCCAAGGTGATGCGAAAAATTAATTTTACAAGTTTTTTGGTTTCTGATAATCTGATCGGTCAAAATCGTTCACCCCGTGCGCCCTGGACACTTTTGACGAGGACGCAGTGAAAGACTTGTAGGGGTTACATACGTCATTTTTATGTAAAACAAAAAAAACTATTTAAAGTTCAATAATGAATGATAACAATACAAAAAACTGCTTCCCGAAATCAATTGTAGTTTTCTAGTAATCAATTTTTGAATATAGCGCTCGGAAATGAGGTATTACATAGTAAGACCCCCTTAATCTGGCTAAATACGCGCTCAACCTCCGTGTATACTTATTTCACAGATTCCAAAATGGTATATTTTGATACAAAACTTTTTTTTTGCAAGTGGCAAACGTGCTGCTACATGTTTTCATGAAATTGATGGCAGCATTAAAAAAAGCGAAAAAAAAGCCAAATTCATTTTAAAAAAAGCCAGAATTCCCGCTTCCCGCAATTCACAAATTTTTCCAGCAATTGGGCTTCGAAAAAAGCCAGATTTGACGGGAAAAAAGCTAAATTGGCAGCAATGGAGAACGTAGCAGCTTAAAAAGAGGTTCACGAAAAAAAGTGCTGTGGACTTTACATGTGACAGGTCTAAACATATTGACATGGAGTCGTTTAGCACTCCTGGATTCTGAGATGGTCTCCAAAAACCCATAACATGATCATAGCCGAATTTCAGTTAGATTCTTAGTAGATTCTAATTTGAAAAAGTTTTTTTATTGTAGGATCAACGATATTATGGACTTAGTAGGAAGTTTGTTTGTCATATCATATCTTGGAGAACGTAGGAGCTTAAAAATAGGTCCACGAAAAAAAGTGGTGTAAGCTTTAGATGTGACAGGGCTACCCATATGGACAGTGAGCCGTTTAGCACTTCTGGATTCCCAGATGGCATCCAAAAATCTATACCTTGATCATAGCCGAAGCCCAACGTATGTGAACTTTCTTATCATATCGTTAGTCAGCTTGTGAACTAGTTCTAGTTCTATTAAAAATAAAACCCTTGACCTATAGCACTCAAGTAGACGTTGTCCTGCTTTGTGGCAATACGTTAAGTAACTCATTAAATAAATCATAAAAAAGGATAAATTTAGAGATTACGTATATGGAGCCACCTGCTCGGTTCACTCAAAAACCTCCGTACCGCCTACCTTATTTATTTCGAACATTCCGATTAAAATATCCTCTTTACTTTCAATCTTTTTTAAAGTGTTGACTAGAGGAGGGATGTTGTAGTCGCTCATGCACGTGACTTGAGAGATTTCATGTACCTATTCCAAAACGAGCTCAATCCTCGACCTTAATCCGAGCTATTACTGGCTGGTGGGTATCCACTCATCCAGGCTAAATACTAAATACTCATCAAGATTTCTGCAGATGCTGCTGTGATGAGGAGGAGCTAGAGACGGAGAATCGATTGTGGAGAATCATTTTTGTTACTGTTCTGCACTGTGCAGAACAAGGCCCTTTTTTCTTAAATTATATTTATTTACTGACTTATCTGAACTCTCAGAAAAGAGTCCAAGAAGTCTCTCGAGGTATATTCAGGCCCCCGGATGGACGTGACTTTGAGGCTGAAGAATAAGCATAATTAGCTATGTATATCAGTTGGAAAGTTTTTTGATTCACCTTCGTTTAAAGACAAAGATTTGAAGGAATACATTTAACCAAGTTCTTGATTTGAGATTATGTAATACTCTTAGAAAAGAGTCTAAGAAGCCTCTTGAGGTATATTCAGGCCCCCGGATGAACGTGACTTTGAGGCAGAAGAAGATGCATAATTAGCTATAACAGTAGGAAGGTTTTTTGATTCGTCTTCGTTTAAAGACAAAGATTTGAAGGAATACGTTTAACAAAGGACTTGATTTGAGATTGTGTAATACACATGTTTCTTCTTTACCGATTTTGTTTTTTGTGTTTTATCGACTTGTCCTAGAGCAAAAATATTTAAAATATTGACCGTTTTAGATTTAGACGGTTCCTAAGATTTTTTAGTATATTTTCAGTAGATATGTTGCTATTTGGGAAGAAGGCAAATCCAACAAATCAATGATCCTAAAATAGGGTTCAGCCGTTCTGGAGTTATATTGGGCTAAGCATAAACGACTTTGTATCATTTATGTAGATATATGTGAATATTGACTTATAATCTTTGAATTTATCGGTTGATTGTCAAAAAATAAATATTTGTCAAAAAAAAGTTTAATTTATACTAATGTAAATAAAATATAGATGATATACGTATGTAGACTAGACTCGTTTAAATTCTTCCGAGCTATTCAAAAATACTTTTAAACGATTGAGCTCATCTCCAAATCTTATCTGCAGAAAGCATATAGTTTTGATCTATAGAATGTAAATATTTACGAACTTCCGTATTTTTAAGAATATTATATAAGGAAATCCGTAAAACTTGGGACGCTACCTCAAAATTGAAAATCAATTCTTCTTATCTGCAGAAAGCTTATAGTTATGATCTATAGAATATAAATATTTCCGAACTTCCGTATTTTTAAGAATATTATGTAAGGAAATCAGTAAAACTTGGGACGCTTCTTCAAAATTGAAATAAGACTGAGTCTATGTTCCAAAGTCACAATTTGCTTTCTTGATTCTTTGTGTAAAAATCTCAAACTTTACGCCAAAGTTAATATACTTTTTGCAGTGTAGTTATAAATATTAAATGCGGCTCGTTGACGCTCAACAACTCAAGCCCAAAAACGATACGTCAGTCTGTCAGCCTGTCAACGGACCCAGCAACAAAACATAGTGGACTGACTCCAGGGCGGTAAGAGTGTATCCTACAGTCGCTCAAGGGCATGACATGCTCGAGTAACGAATGGGCACAGAAAATATTCCAAAAAAAAAAAACCAAAAAACCAACGAAAAAAAAGTATCTGAAATGAAACAAAATCAACACACACAAACACACACACTTGAGCGCAACAACAACGGAACGAATACGAATAAGCGAACGAAAAATTGGAATTCCTGCATACGAAATGAAGTACAAGATGAAAAATAATAATTATTAAAAGCAAGATGGAATATGAAATGAAAATATGTGGGCACACATACAGCAGCAGCAGAGCAGCAGCAACAATATCATAATAATCATCAACAACGATATATAAGTGCCTATCAATGACGAGCAGCGCCTGATGACGACGATGATGATGATGATGATGTTGTTGCTGAAGATGATGTTGCTGAGGCTGATGATAATAATGACAACGTTGTTGGCTGAAGCTGGAGCTGGCCGGCCAACGGACGGCATTGGTCTCGCATTTTTTTGATGCGAGCTGAAACAAGCCAACTAACTGACTATCTGACTTGGTCTTGGCTGAGACTAACTGACTGACTGACTGAGTGCAGCCATATGCGCGCATACCAAGCCCAAAAAACCTCAACCAAAGACGAAAAACAGGTAGAAAAGACAGGTAAGTAGTGAAGAGCTCAGCGCGAATGTGCGGCAGCTGAAACTGAAGCTGCAGCGATTTCTTTTTGTGCATGAGAAGAGGCGCAGAGTGCGGCTTATATACTCCGCATATATGGTCAAGGCATTCAAATTTCACTAGCATATTTAATATTATTATATATTTATTTTTGTTGGTATAGAGAGCCCCCTTAGAAATATGCTGCTACTAGTAAGGCAGGTGTGAACCATTTTGGCATGCCAGGCTGTTGATCCTGGCACAGCTTTGACTCTGGCATGTGGCGGCCGGCCGCACACGCAAGCCAGCTTCAAGCCAAACATATCTTCAGTGCTGGCTGCTATTGTTGTTGTTGTTGCATTTGGGCCAAGCGGCACAGAACCTAATAATTAACATATTTTCCACTGCATTCCTGAGCGCTTACAATTAACACGCACGCACAAACACTCACGCACGCACGCATGCATCAACAACAATAACAACAAGAAAAGACAAAGGGCAGGTGGCACTTGGGGTAACCGGGGGTCGTCTCTCCGTCCATCCGTCCGTCCAATGGCAGAAAAGAGGCAGCAAAATAAATCTTCAATTTGAAACACATGCAACACAAATTACAGCTCTCGACTGCGACGGCTCTTGGGATTCCGGCAGCAGGCAGCAGGCTCATCAAGCAAAAGAGGAATTCAACAGCAACAACAACAACAACAGCCAAACAGTCAACAAGAACAAGCCCAAGAAGTCCAAGCCAAGAAATATGCCAAGCAGACAGCTGCGCCATGCAGCTCAAAGATCGTCTGAATACAGCGCATGGACGCCATGGCATTCTTCAGATTTATTTTCAAAGGTTTGAGTAGGCACAACCAACACACACACGCACACACACACATACTACATACAGATACACAATGTATTGCCCATAATAACCAAGAGCTACAAAATAACCCAAAAAAAAAAAAAAGAAATAGTGGCAGGCTAATTTGCTCATGTCAAAGTTCAGATACTCTGCATATTTGGTATGTTCATAATTCTTATAGAAGCTGTTAGAGATGTAGATTGAATTAAATAAAGCGCTTTCTGGGAGCGGAGGATTCTCTGTTGTGTTTAGAAATACATAGCAAAAAAGGGAACCCATCAGGATAAAGATTTCAAATTGTCGATTTCAACTCAGCCTCGAGAACAAAGTAAGGCTTTACAAAGCAGTCCAAGTCAAGAACTTCAAACATTGAAATCTTTCAAAGATATCTATCTTGAATGTTCCTTACGTAAAAGACGAAATATCCAAATCATCGCGAAGATATTTAGAGAGACTGTTAAATCATGAAAACTCGCTGGCAATTAACCTTCTAGATAATAGTTTGGACGTTAGACGTCGGAAAAAAATTCACATTTTGGACCTTCAAAATCGTTTCGTACAATAATTGTGCAATAATTTTAGCACGTTGTATTGTTTTATACATATTGATTGGACTCACTGGAAAAAAATATCCGAAATGTCTAGTTATATTCACTGGAAATCTCCCAAAAAACCTTTGGGTTACTTTAAAATTGAAAATAGATTTAAATCTTTTTCAACTAACCATCAACAGGTGGTTTATACATGAAAACTCATTAAAATATCTTTGAGTCAAAAATCAAAAAATTAAAAAAGATTTTCATCTCAACAAATTTTTTTGTAAGCCTGCAAAGATATAGATTATCCTAGAGCATGATCTTTGGGCCGCAAGTTTTTCCTAAAAAGAATTGTTTATAGAAATATATAAAAAAAAATTTAAATGAAACCCGACTTAATGGTTATAAATGGTATATAAACCCAAAATGCCTGAAATCTCCCAAAATAAAAACCTTTGGGTTACTATAAAATTAAAAATAGATTTTTATCTTACTCAACTATTTTCAAAGTCTAACAATAGATGATTAAAGGAGATAAACTTTCTAGAAATATCTAGTCAAATTTATTTAAAATCTCCTAAAAATATGTTTGGTCACGAAAAAAAAAATAAAAAAGGTTTTCATCTCAACTAATAAGAAAAGATTTTCATCTCAAATATTTTATTTTTTTTTGTGGTTTGCAAAGATATCGAGAGCACGATCTTTGGGCCACAAGTTTCGGAGTGAAAAAATGTTTTGTAAATGAATTTGTTTATAGAAATATATCACATCCGAATTACGATTTCACCTTGTCGATTTAAAGGTTATAAAAGATACACATACTCTACAACTTGAAATCTTCTTAAAAAAATCCTTTGGGTTTTAACTATAGTAGTATTGAAAATAGATTTTCATCTTTCTCAACTATTCTCTAAGCCTAACAATAGATGGTTTAAGGAGATTTACCTAATCTCATAAATATGTATTTGGGACACAAAAAGATAAAATTAAAATAGATTTTCATCTCAACTATTTTTTTGCTGGTTTGCCAAGATATATATATTTTATTTATATCTTTCTAGAGCATAATCCTTGGGCCGCAAGTTATTGAGTCAAAAATGTTTCGTAAGAGGAATAATTCTGTTGTCGAATTTAATTTGTAGCACCCACCTATCTATATTTATAAAAGTGTTTCAAAGTCAAGTTTTTAATGGATAAAGAAGAAAAGTAAGATAGTACAAACTTCGAACAGTTATTAATAGAGATATCAATGCTCCGCTCAGGGGAGTCATTCAGGGAAATTATTATAACAGAGTACAAAATATTCAAAGATTGATTTGAATGCTTCGAATAAAAGTATTTTATAATTAATACATTATAATCAACTTCTTCTTGTCAACATTTAAATTTCCGGAAAATCAACTCATATTTTTTAATCATTCCCATTCCCAATTTCCTATCATCTAATTTCTGTGCAATCTCAGGAATTCTAAAACACTCAGCTCTCTTAATATATTCACAATTCTACAAGTTCCACTTTTACAGTGTTGCTCCTAACACGTTACAAACATCCTCAAAAAACCCAAAATATACTTTTTTCATTTAAAGTGTATGAAAAAAAAAAACCAAAAAGACGCACGGACAGAATGAAAGATAAATATGTGGCCGTAGCCTGACTGTTCATACGTGTGTCTTAGTGTGTGTGTGTGTTTATGTGTATCAAGAGCTGGACTGCCTGCTTGACTGTCTGTCCCTCCAACTGTCTTTATGTCTGTCTGACTTGCTTTGACTGGAAGAGAACGAAAAACATAAAACCAAAAGAATTTTAATTTCCGATGTTATCAGATGCACGCAGCAGCAGCAGCAGCGGCAGCATGTGGTTGCAAGGCCGGCAAATGGAATGATGAAGTAGCGCAGGGGTTGGGGTTGGTAAGGGGGGCCAACACGAACCGGCCAGAAGATGAACAAGCCAACGCCATATAATAATGATTATGAGCCATTAACATTAAATGGAAAAGAAAATGCTGGTCTACAGATTACACCAGGCAATAACAATAACAACAACAACAAAAAACAAGAGCCAAGAGTAGTGGCACTTTTCACAAATGTATACAACATACTACATACATGTTTAAAAGGCGTGCGTGTATGTGTATGTGTGTGAGTTTGGGGCCAAAAGGTTCGACACTGGCACTGGCAAAGAATGCAGCACAGGAATTCAGTCAATGCGCGAATGCCAACAGCTAAAAATAACACCAACAACAAAAACAACAACAACCACAAAACATGAGCAGCATCCACAACGGAAATTGCATGACCCAACCAACAAAAAAAAAACAACAACAACAAACATGATCACAGCCTACGATCAGCAACAACAACAACAACTACCACCATAACTTTGTGACAATGTTGCCAAATTGCCAACTTTGTGTGCAGAGTGTAGCAACTTGATCGCTGTCCAGCTCACATCATCTGCCACTTGAAGTTAATTTCTGCCTTGCTTTGGCATAGTGTCCAATGCAAGCGCACCACCAAACCAAGCCAAACCAAAAAAAAAAAATTTGCATAAAGATGAAATTTATTGAAGTTGCTTGGCCATAAAATTGAAATTCATTGGCAGACAAAAGAGCAACAACAACAACAGCAACAAAAAAGTGGCAGCAAGGATGTCACAAAAGTCAGGCCCAAAAAGGGTGACCGCAGCTGTAAAGCCAAACGAAAGACTTAGGCAACGAACTTGAAAATGCAGCCAAAAAGCAGTCGCTGTCGCAGTCGCTGCAGACGTCGACGGCGACGCTGCCAAAGCAACATTTTTTGCGGTGCTTGAACTTTTGTTGTTATTGTGGTTGTGGTTGCAGTTGTTGTTGTTGTTGCTGTTGTTGTGGTGCAAACGTAAACTGGCATTTCTATCTATTAAACCAAAACAACACGAAACGAGAAAGAAATGCTTACTTTTTGGTACCAAAACCAAACCAAAGTTTTCTTACACTTGCCGTACCATATGATATTGGGCTATATGCATGGAAAATTGGTCAATCTGTATATGACCGTTTCGTTTGAAAGTTAGCTTTTAAATTAAAAGCGTTTTTCTTAATTAGCAGTGTGTCCCCAGTTATTAAATAATAAATGCTTACTTTGGGAAATCGAATCGAAAACTTTCTGTCACTTTAATGGTTCCATTTTATATTGGGAAATATTATATGAATTGAAAGTTAGCTCAAGCTTGTTAAAATCTTTGGAAAATTAAACTTTTGGTCGTTTAGTACTAAAATTTATTTTTACTAATGTATATGCATAGATATAAATGCTAGTTAAAATATAATTTAAAGCTTTTGTTTTTATTTTATTTATTCAAAAGGCGAAGCATATAAAACCAAGTGATTTTAATCAGGAATATACCCGAAACTATTCGTTAAGTAAAGAAAATTGTACTTTTTATTTCGGGATCATATATGTATAAAGGAGACAAAATAATATTAAGAGTGCTTTAGACATAGATACCTATATCGTATTTTTAAAAGCACTGTCCAAAAACAAATTAAACTCTTTATGTAATTTGCGTAAAAATTTAGGGGGGGCTAGCTAGGGGGTCAAAAAATTTAATATTTCGAAATAGTTTTCTTCATTTTAGTTAAAAAAATCAAATTTTTTTGTCAATATTTTTAATAAATATCAAAAATTATTTATATTCAAACTTTAAGATACAAATTAAGGAATAACTTTTACTTAATTTGCAAAAAAAAATATCATTTTTTCGATTTTTATACCCTGTACCGTGTGGTACCAAGGGTATATTAAGTTTGTGCAAGCCGAAAATGTATGTAACATATAGAAGGAGACGTCGGAGACACCCCAAAGTTTCCTAAAATATGATCAGGGTGAATAGAGAAGTCGATATACCCATGTCCGTCTGTCCATCTGTCCGTCCGTCCGTTTGAACGCCTAGATCTCAGAGATGGTAAGAGCTAGAGTTACCAAACTTTCACATTAGATCCCATATTATTCCATAGGAGGCAAGTTTATTTTATTTTTTTGATATCGGGGATAAATTATATAGCTCCCATGGGGGTGTTTGAGACGACCTCGACAAAAAAAAGCGTTTGATCAAAATCGGTTGACTATATCATATAGCTCCCATAGGACCGATCGGCCAAAATAACTTTTTTAAAGAAAAATTCGCTATATTTCGTTTTTTAATAAAGATATCGTAACCAGATTTGGCATTTGGAAATTTTTTAGACCACTTAAGCAATGTGCCAAATTTGAACAAAATCGGTTGACTATATCATATAGCTTCCATAGGTCCGATCGTCCAAAAAATCGATTTTTTAACAAAATTTGTTGTGTATCGTTTGTTTGTTAAGATATTGGGACCAAATTTGACATTCGTGAATATTTTATAGTTCCTAAGCACTGTACTTAATTTAATCCAAATCGTTTGACTAGATCATATAGCTCCCATAGGACCAATCGGTCCAAAAACACGTTTTTTATACAAAATTCGATGTGTTTTGTTTGTTTGTAAAGACATTTGAAATAACTGTGTCAAATTTTATTGAAATCGGTTGACTATATCATATAGCTCCCATTGGAATGATCGGTCAAAAAAAAATTGTTGCTTAAAAATTCTTCTGTTTTTGGTTTTTTGTGAAGAAATCGGACTTTATTACAAGCTAGTGGTACAGGGTATCCTAAAGTCGTCCGCGCCCGACTTTACGTCCGCCATTTTTTTTATTAAAATCGGAAAATATATGTACTTTTTAATTGGTGGCTGTCTATAATCCGCAACTGGTTAAAGCAGGCTGTAGGTGTAAGTAAAAATGTAAAATTTAATTTATTGCTGCTTACAATTCACAGCTGCTTAAAGCAGTATGTGCATAAGGACTTGGCTTATTTTCAAGCGTCTTTAATTGTACATTTTATTGTTTCTTTGTTTTATTAGACATTATTTATATAATTCAGTGAAGTGATTTTTTAAATAAAAACAAAAATTTAAATTGTATTAAATATTGTAAAATAAAAGAAAAAACACTCGTATTGAAGTATTTTGGATTGTCTCAAGCATTGTATAACCGTTGTATAAAAAAAAATTGTAAAAACCAACAGGATTATACACACTGTCATATAGCTTTACTAATAACCAAATGTTCCTAGTATTGGCATCGCCAGCTCAAAGACGCTATTAATTAAAGACACCGCCGTTCGGATTCGGCTAAAAAATGTAGGTTCATGTTCTCTTCGAACAGTTCCTCCAAGGGCTCAATGGGGAATTATAATTAACTACAAACTAGGTAATTTTAACGAAAACCGAAGAGTTTCCTAGACTTGTCGGGGGGTGGGTGCTGTTTTTTTGCTGTAGTACAGTGACTTACAACCAATCATCCATGGATACAATTTACAAACTATTTTTTTTTATAATTTTTCTATAATTCTTATTTAATTTCAAACATATCAAATAAATTGAGTCCATAATTTTTTTTTTTGCTAATTTGAGGTATTTCATTTTCATGAAATATCGAAATTTTCGAAAGTCTAATTAATTTTAAGGATATTCCAAAATTTTTAAATGTAGAAAATACATTTTTGAAAAGCATGTTTTTTTAAAAAACATTTTGAGTATTTAAAACATTAGTTTGGATGTGGATGAAAATAGTCCTGCGAATTTCATGGGCTTACTTTCATATGCATTACATTCATTATTCCTGCTCATTTGGGTGATGTTCTGTAACGTCTTCATTTATGGTAAATAAGCTGTTGTTATGCCTTTCTTAGACCTATCTAGTTTCTTTCTTTTAAATAATATATATTGGGCAAAGAATGTACCTATGTATTTTTCAATACCAGATTGAGCTCTTCAAATTTTCTTACTTTTTGTACAGCCATTTTGAAATTTTTATAGATAAAGATTCTTTTCTTAGCTATCTAAAACATATCTAAAAACCAACTCTTCTTAAAAATCATATAAGCAATTCTTCTAGAAATTAAAGCTTGTTGCACATCTAAATAAGGTGACCAACCCTGACAAGAGTGCTCTCCATAATTTTCGCATATCTCACTCTTAGTCAAACTTTTTGGCTATTACCAGCTTAGTGGCCAAATGGAACTACTTCCTACCAAGTGTATCAACAAGTATTGATAGAGTTTTGCGGCGTGAAATGCTTGAAAGTATGCGGCCAGAGCAGCAACAACAACGACAACTGCCAGCGCATGCCAGTCATGCAATTCAAACACAGATACAGATACAAACACACTCTCACACAGATACTCACACACACAAACACACACTCTAACACTCACACACACAAATTCGTAACTGAGCAACAAAAATGCTGACTGACATTGGGAAAAATCCTTGCAAAATCTTCCAATTTCATAGCTGGATTCTCTTCCTCTTCAAGTTTGAACTTAAGACAAAGCGTTAGCGGGGCAAGAACACTACATTGGCATGCCCAACTGCATACCAAATTCTTTTTGTTGTAGATTGTTGTTGGCGAAAAAGCAAAAGAAGAAGAAGCAGCAGCAGCCTGCCTGCTTGCCGCCATTGCCCCATTCGGGACTTGGGCTGTCTTCTCTGTCCAACTGTCTGAATGTCTGACGTCGCCAACGCCACGAAATTGATGCCAAACTGTGGCGGCTGCGAACAGATTCGAAATTTACGTGTTGTGTGCCTTGATGCCACATCCACATCCACTCCTCTCTTACTCTCTCGCGCTCTCTTTTGTCACAAGTTTTTATTCCTTAGCAGCAACTAGTACGAGGGCAGGTTGAAAAGTATATGGGCTGACTTAGAATTTTACATGTTCCCATTTGTAATTAGCTGATTCGTCTCAAAATAGAGTTGTTGGTTGAGAGTTGATAGAGATGAGTTGATTCATTTGACTCATTGACTGAGCAGCTCAAAAGTAGAGGATATGGCGTATCGTCTTTTGTGCAAGTGCCACACTTTGTGGGTTTAAGATAATAGGGACACCACATCGCATCAAATCCTCAAGCTTAATGTCGGCGAAGAAACGAAGAAAGATTTTAAAATGTAACCAAATCCGAGCCAAATGCGTAGCAGTTGCTGTCTTGTGAAGCACGCAGAGGCATAGCCCCCTACTTTTAATATAAAGAACTCTATTTGTATATCAAAAAAAGAAGAAAAGAATAAAGACGGCTGATGGAGTCAACCAATAAATATTAGATAAAGAACAACCAAAGAAGAGGACATGTATAGCTTTTTTTTCTCGGATATTTATTATTGGCAATCAACCCATGATTCTAAGGTATAGGTAACGAAAGAAGATAGATGAAATGTGACGAAAAAAAATGTGCAGAGATAGAGATTATACGATTGCCTAAATTCGACAGAAAAAGAGATCGGGAAATACTATTAAAGACTTTTTGGAAGATTTTCGTTACTGTGGATGAAACCTGTCTTGCGAAGCACGCAGTGACGTAGCCCCCTATTTTTAATTCAAGACTCTATTTGTGTATCAAAAAAATAAGAGATGAATAAAGGAGGCTGACAATGGATTCTACCAATGTCCACCAATAAATATTGGAAAAAGAACTGCCGAAAAATTCTTGTATGACAAAAAATTGTATCAATAGTCTGCAGGAAAGATGATGGATTGCCAAAAGTCGACAGAAAAAGAAGAGCTGTGAATATAATCTGGGTTTAGTCAAAGCAACCAGATACCAAGGAATAGTCGACACACGAGATTTGTTTTTGGCGATTTGGTACAGAAGAAACCAAAAGCGGTTCTCTCAATCAAAGAGATTTAGGCTACGGATTTTTGAGATCCAAGCTAAATTCATATATATATATATATATATAGATAACATTGAACAAAGCTTTACGATAAACAGCAAAAGGAACAGTCGATACAATGGATTAAATTGAAGAAGTTCCTATCGAAAAAGCGCAAAGCCAAGTCTATAGCTCAACAAGGTTGTGTCATCAAATTTTTGGAATTAGCATAGAACAATCGGTCATCTTGACCTAGTGGATCGATTTGATGAATATTTAAAAATCCATTAAATTAGACATTCAGGAAAAAACAAATTTTTTCCATCCAGGACTAGATTCAAGACCTCCGTTGCCAGGAAAAAAATGGTTCCAGAAACCGTCGCTGGTATCTTGAGAGGAAAGCTGAGAGTAGGTCTATTGGGTAAAGTATCAGAAAGCGAGTCTATAACTCAAAAATGCTGTGGCATCGGATTTTGGGAATAGTCATAGAACAATCGGTCATCTTGGATTACACAGTAAGATAATCAAGAAATGCTATTAGTAGCTAATGGATCGAGTTGATGCGTATTTAGAAAACCCTTAGACAAGACATTTCCAACTAGGAGACTCATAAGCTCCGTTGTCTGGCCAAAAATGTTTCCAGAAATTATCGGCGGCATCTTGAGAGAAAAGCTGTGGATAGGTTTAGTGGGTAAAGCATCAGAATATCTTAACTTTTCGTCTTTTAATGCATTCGCAATCACCCACACTTTTCAATTTGGATCTCCTGTGACTATTGTATTTTTCAGAACTAGAAGAAATGACTTGATAAAGTAAAATTTCCTTTAAGCGCCCATGATACATCACAGACATGCGGCTGGATTTTGTTTTTCAACGTAAAAACGGATAAGGTTGATTCCTAAAATTGCTCTGTCTTAAAATTTGTCTCTACAATTACTTTTTAGCCGCCCCTCGCTTGTGAGTGTGTGTGCCTATGGAGGACGCATATCTGAGGCGGTCGTTCCAAGCCAAAGACGTCTTTGAGGCTCTTAGCCCTGGCCATGGCCAAGGCGGCCACGTCTTCTTCGTCGTCGTCATCATCATCGCCATCATCATCATCATCATTATTATCATCCTTGTCGTTGTTGCTGTTGTTGTTTTCGATGTTGCCGTTTCGTTTGTGTTAATGCAACGCGCGACGGCTACCTGAATTACTGAACACGCGTCTTGTGTCTGTTGGCTGAAATTGTTTGTTCGTTGTTGCCCCATCGATGCGATGGTTCCTTCTACAACAACAGCCCCTTGTTGTTGTTGCAATGCTTTTTCGTTTTATGTGCTATTTTTTGCCAAGTGTATATGCCTGTGTGTGTGTGTTGCTTGCTTTTGGTATTTTTATGTCTTTTGGTCTTTTTTGTTGTTGTTGCTGCAAGGTTCTTGCAGCCTGGCTAAAACTGGCTGCTGCTGTGGCATCAACTTGGCATTGCCTGCTGCCGCTGCTGATGAGCCAGAGAGCACCTTTTGAAAAGACTGGTTTATGTTTATTAGTTTTATTTTTCATGCCTTATCGCAGTTAAAGTCAACGTCGCTGTCGACGTTACTATATGCATTTGGCCAGGCCAAAAAGCTTGTTGCCAACTGAAAACGCATAAAAAATTCCAACTGCCAACCGTTTAGGGTGTGCATTTAAAACCAACTCCCCAGTATAGAGTATACCCCTTCATTCAGTTATATTATCTACTACAACAACAACAACTACTACTACTTTTGGAGACTCACCTATGAGCACGGCCAGGCCGAATAGCTCCGTATCCAACATGCCCTGTTCGGCAAAGTGCAGACATGTCTGTGTGTACACTTCTCTGACTCGACTCTTTGCATCGACTAGGAAGTACAAAGTTTTCGGCTGTTGTTGGCCCAATAGTCTGGAAAAGAAAGAAATAATTAGAATTTAAAAATAAAAAAGAGGGAATTCTATAATAATGAGATTTAGCTGAAAATGTGACGAATTTTAAAGGATTAGGCAATTTATTTAAAGAAATTAAGTTATATTAAATTTCGAAATCGGGTTAACAAACAGACAACTTTAAAATAATAGGTTCTTATGATTATTTCCTTGATTATACAGATTTATACATTAAATTCATTTAACTCTGCATTGCCAATCTTACCCAGAGCATAGGACGAACAAAATTGGTATCTACCCCAAAACTTAGACTCTTGAAACAAAAAAAATAGTAGTAGAAGTAGAATAATTAAAAAGCATTTTATCATTTATTAGCTGGCTTTAAAAAAAGTGTCCACACCTCTTATTTCCAGGTGTGTACATCATTTTAGATGGATGCTGATTTCCCCTTAGCGGGAAAGATCGATTCATAGCAGCATTTTTTTGTCTAATTTAATTTTGCATTGGCCATTAAGCCATAAAAGGCTATTAAGGTGATCATTTATATCCATCCCATATAGAAAGATTAAAAATGTCAAGCTCGAAAATGGCCAATTTAAAAAGCTTAGATGATGGTCGTAAATCAGAGATCTATTCTCATAAAACTTATGCCTTTTCTGAATTACGATATGCATTTTTTTTTTCAGTTTGACGATGAAGTTTACTTTAAAGTTTACCAAATACTAAACTACATTGATAAATCAAGGAATGGGTATCGGTGTGAAGTCAAGAACGGGCTTGATAATAAACAATATAATAATTCCCTGACTGACCCCTGGGAGGGGCATGGGGATCTCTATTAATAACTGCTCGAACAGAACAGGAAACTACAATTTATAGTCGAATACGAGCGTCGGTATCTTTAATTAATAGAGACTTTCTATAAAATAATAAAGAATATTCTACTAAAAATAAACAATCTTTTCTTTCTTACGTTTTTTTATAAATCTGTATTTTGTTTATTATTTTTATTAAAAAGTGTTTACGTCAACAACAATCAATTAAAAAATCTTTTGATTCGACAACAACAGATTCTTTAAGAGGAATTCTGTCAAATATTCAGTCAAAGACAATTAATTTTATGCAATACTTAGAATGAAACCAGATACTTTTAACTAAAGAAGAGTAATGACGTTTAGCATCAACAAAGAGTTATTCTTGATTTAAAGTTATTCAAAAAGATTTTAGATTGATTATAGAAAATCTATTAATTTAAAATAAGACAGAATGGAAAGGACAATTTTAGATAACTATTAAAACATCTGATTAAAATAGAAGCGTTTGGGGTTACATAGTAAAGCTTCTCAATTTAAAGAAACTATTAGAAATTTTAAAGTAATAAATAGAAGTTGTCTAGTTTAAAAATAAAATCTTTTAAAATTAGTTTTTAGGTTTATTTTAGAGAAAAAATTGGGAACATTTGGTTACAATATTAAGGGCTTTCAACCTAACACAGTAAGGCCCTTTATTTGTTTGATTACATATTAAGTTTGCATAAAAATGTATATGACAGAGATATTACGACTTTGGAAACCAACTAAGTTTTTTCAATGAGACTAAGCAAGCCGATATAAAGATGTCTGCAGGTTCGACCTTTAGACAAATAGATCTCAGAGATGTTAAGAGTTACTATGTAACAACCAAAATTTCTGATTAAATCTCTAATGAGCAACACTTTTTTCGGCCTTATCAGGCTTCCATAGGGCAATTAAAAAGATATCGCAAATAAATTTGGTATTCAAGAATTTTTAGACTTTATAAGCACTATAATAAATTTTATAAAAATCGGTTTACTATACTTATACCAAAGGACCAATCCCTAGAAAAATCGTTTATAATAATTCGTTTGATTATGATGATGTTGTATATAGCTAATTTGATTCAAATATATTCGAAATCGGTTCATTTATTTATTTGCTTTTTTGTGATGGTAAAGGGTACCTAAAAGTCAGCACGCCCGATTTTAATGCTAATTACTCTTTTTTTTTGCAATCCATCAACATTTTAATGAGTTTCATTTCTTATCATTACCATTTCAATTAAATTTGCAAACCACATGGTTATGCCACTGTTTTACTATTTTTATTTTAGAAATTATATTCCTAGGAAATAGGAAGGCAGTAAGTGACTGCCTACAACAGCTGATCTTAAAAGATTGCTAAATTTATTCATTTCAATGCCAAATGAATAGTTTTGGTAGCATTCTGCTAGCGGAAAGGGAAACCCATACCGACTCAGATAAACCGTTTTCATCCAGAATAATCATCTGTTGGTAAAATTTTAACCTAAAAAATGTATGTCTTCATACAAACTCATTTTAAATTTCGTAGTACTGTAAAGGAGTGTTCAGTACTCAAATGCCACAAATGTATCAATTTTAGATTACCTTAATTATGTTTTAGCTTTAAAAGTATCGACCTTTTCTCCTTCTGGTTTGATGAGAGCTGTTCATCAGAGAGCGAATCATCTGCGCGAGGGCAAAGCCTTTGAAAATAAAATCTAAGTCCAGAAGTTAGGAAGAGTTGCTCGAATTTAAAAAGAATTTGCCCAGAAAGTACAACTAACTTCAGAGCCTATATTCCAACCAGAGAGGAGTATACTGGGATACTAGGCCCAGCAGGCTCGGTAAAGGTATACACGGACGGTTCCAAGCTAGTCGACCGTGTAGGGGGAGGCGTCTACGTCGAGGATTTCGACATTAGAATTGCTTTTCGGCTCCCAGACCACTGCAGTGTCTTTCAGGCAGAGGTCACAGCAATCCGGGAGGCTTTAGCAACAATAAAAAACCTACAAGTTCAAGATAAGAACATCTGTATATATTCGGACAGCCTAGCGGCTATTAAGTCCCTAGCTTCGATGACTTCGTGTATGAAGTCAGTGAATGACTGCCGATTGTTTTTAGGGGAGATGGCTGAGCTTTCAATTCACCTGATATGGGTCCCAGGACACAGGGACTTTGAGGGAAATTGCATTGCGGATGAACTGGCTAGAAAAGGCACCACCAGCATCCTCCTTCAAGACAAGGAGGGCCTGGGTATAACCATGGTCAGCTGTAAACTGAGAATTCGAAACCTGGCAAACCTGGCCGACTTACTGCAGTAAAAGAACCAAAAAACTTTGCTGTCTGAATAGAGGCCAGTGTTCATCTGTTATCCGTGCCATTATGGGTAGGAAACCACGCATCCTGGTTGAATGCTCCCCACCATGACTTCTGTACAAGCTGTGGCGATGAAGAGGAGCTGGAGACGGTGGAACATTTCTTCTGTCACTGCCCATGACCGGGCAGTAAAAGATTTAGGTTCCTACAGTCACATTTTCTAAACGATCTATCTCAGCTCTCTGAACAGAGTCCAAAATGCCTTTTAAGTTTCTTTCAGGCAGCCGGATGGCTTCCTCAACTTTCGTAGGGGACCTATCAAGTGGGGAAATGCGGTGAATTAGCTCACTTAAGCGGTATCGCAAAGGGCCTATCCTTAGCCTAAGTGAGTTGGGACGTCAGTCCCAACTGCCGTCCTAACCTAATCCCCACATTTATGGAAATTTTTATCAAAAATGGTTCACTATTTCATAAAGGCTAACATACTTTTTTCTTCTTCAATTTTATTTATAATCTGTCCAAAAAAAATCAATTAATTATATAAAATTATTTAAAAAAAAAAATATTGTTGGATCATGGTAATTAGGACATCTCACTCATGACTGCGGCGTTTGCTATGGTATTCCTTTAATTAATTAAAGCGATAAATTGCTATATTTTATCGTTTTTATAATTTAGTTCATACATTTTTAAATGTACCCTTCATGTATGCATACTAAGTTCTAATGGTTGCAGTATAATGATCCCTTTAAAATATGCGCTTAGTATAGAACCACTTAAATACTTTCGAGTTTTTAGAATCCTCCCACTGTACCCGCTGCGCCTATGCCTTAATTTACATATACGACTTTTTGATAATCAATCAATCATTTCCGATGCGCTTACCTTAGTGCCAAGAAACGTGAGCCGGGTGACAACTGTTCGGCTGAGGACGCGCATACTTCCACCAATGGCGCGCTGACGGTGCAGAATGCTCGCATGCTGCATCATTTTTTGTACACAGCGCGTGCGTTCGAAATGCGTTTCCTGCAAAAAAGGAGTAAACCAGATAAAGTTGTAAATTAATAATTAATATAAAAATTAACAAAAAAAATAAATATTAAACAACTTTAAACTAACGCAACTTTAATTGCTTTGACACTCTTTGTTGTTGTTTTAGTTGTTGTTGCTGCATATATATTGGCTTTTGTCTTTTGTCCACAGAGCCGGAATTTCACCAATCAATAACGAAAGACTTAAGCGACAAACTTGTCTAGTGGTGCGTGCGTGCGTGGCCGCCGCCTCTTGGCCTGGCCAAAGTCTCTTCTGCGCATAAAATTATTAAAATTCAGTTAAAGAAAGTTCCACAACAACACACACAAAGATTTACACAGTCATTTGAAAGAAAAGCATTTTATGCATAAATTAAAATCAAATCGAATCAAATCAACTTTGCCTCTTAAAAGAAACAAAAAAAATTAAAGGTATATATGTATACACATGTTTAGTGTATGTATGTATATAAGTATATGTATCTAGATACAAAAACAAATTGCTGCGTCGCGGCATGTCTACGTGCTGCGTTGACGTCGACGTCAGCAGCGCTGCGCGCATAAATTTTAATATTGGCGCATATCTGTGCGACGCCGTCTAATAAATTTCAACATACAAAATAATAATGCATAAATTTATTCAGAGTCAAGTTGAGCTTGGTCGTTTTTCGATTTTTTCTATTTTTGTATAATTTTATTTTTTTTGTAGACATTTTTTTGTGGTCTTTGAACACAGACAGGCCCAAAAAGACTTTGAGCGCTAATGATAATGCTATGTAATGTGTTTCTATTTTGTTGTTGTTGTTGTCGCAGAACAGACAAACTTATTAAAATGATCAGCCCCGCTGTCGACTGCTTCTGCTGCTGCTGCCGTTGATCATCAATCAAAGCACCCAAAATTAAAAAAAAAATCATAAGATAACCCAAAAAAATGTTGGTATTTTAAGTCTAAGCCGCTTTTCTTGCCAACTGACCAGCTTAGTCTCGAAGTGAAAATATGTTTGTGTGTCTGTCTACTGCTTCATAAAGTTAAAGCCTAAAAGTAATCCAACAAAAAGTGGGTGTTGATTAGTACTTTCAGCTATTTATAGAGCCACAATTACCTGGAAAAACTTTCGTTTAGCAGGTAAAGGCCCAGTAAGACAACAGAAATGCCTAACTACCAGGGGCGGAACGAAATCAAGGGGCAGACTATAGGGGGTTCAAATACACCATCAGCCGAAGTATGTGTTTTGAGCGTGTGGAGCTAAATTCAAGAACAATTTTAACAACTAGGTGTGAATCCACGGGGAAGCTACTGGGCGCTCTCAGATACCCTATCCGAAGTGCCTCTTTTAAAGGCTTAACCCTTTTGAGCGAATCCTGACGCCCCACCCCAAATATCCATTTCCATATATGAGCTAAAATCACAGGTTCCTGAAAGTTATTAACCCTAGACGCAATATCTATTTTAAAGATGTTCCCAATGGATCGTCTGCAGTGTCTATTTCGAACAATTTCCACTACGGGCGGATCAAGGGCATAGCAGCCTGGGCTCCCAGACATCCAGGCCCGACGATAGGGGAAAAGGTGAAATTTCCTCGGGACCTGAGACTTTTCAGGGGCCCGGTGTAATCACTGTCGTGATTCAAGCTAAAGGTTTAATAGGGGCTTCGGAACATTTCACCCCCAGGCCTGTATTTTCTGTCTACGGCCCTGCAGAAGTTCTATCCGAAGTGTCTATTTTGAACAGAACTTATATTTTGAGCTATAGTCGCATGGTTTTGGGACTCCAGACGCAACACTCAATGTATCCATTTCCAACATATTGAGTTAGACATCACAGTTTCCTGAAAGTCATGAACCAACCCCAGATGAATATAGATTTTTGAAGATATTTGACATGCTGCTGGGAATCCGGACGTACTGTCCAAAGTCTCTTTTAGGAGCATAATAAAAATTTTAATTTAAAATTGCAGAGTTCTGAGAGTGCTGATGCCCAAACCTGTTCTTTTCATACACTCGAGATTTAGTATCTTTTTTTTGAAAATATTTATATAAGTTAAATATTGAGTCGATGGCTCTAGCAGCTAGCACTCTTTTTTTTGTTAGTTAGTTATTATATTATAATTATTTTTTTTTAATGTATGATAATTAATTTGTATAAATAAATAAAGTTAAATATCACGGTGTCTTGGATGTTCTGGTCGGTTAAATATTATGGGTAGACATCACAGGCTCCTGGGTTTCCCCGACTCACCGTCCGTAATATCTATTCTATCCATATTTAAAGTGCAAATTATTGAATTATATCTGAATTATATCTATTTTGAAGATGTTCACAATAGACTATGGAAAAGTGTCTGTCTATTTCGAAGAGTGTTTACATTTTGAGCCAGATTCGGGGTTTCGGGAGTCCTTACTCAACGCCCGAAGTATCCATTTCCAACATATTGAGGTAAAAATCACAGAGCCCTGAAAGTCACGAGCCAAGTCTAGATGAATATCGATTTTGAACATGTTTAAAATTCTTCTAAGAATCCCGACACACGGTCCAAAGTCTTTTTTTGGAATATAATAAGCATTTTAATTAAAAATCACAGGATTCTGGGAGGGCATCATGCCTAACTCAAGAGTTAGTATCTTTTTTTTGTAAAATGTTTAAATAATAAGTTAGAAATCTCAGTGTCTCTAGTGGATGTTGTAGTAGGTCAAATATTATGAATAGAAATAACAGGATTCTGGGATTCTCCGACTCACCATACGTAATATCTATTCTGACCGTATTTATTATTATATTTATTTCCCTGCACCCCCATAATATTTTTTTTGAGAAAATCTTTAAATAATAATTTAGAAATAACGGTATTTTAGATGGTCTAGTAGGTTTAAATATTAAGCGTAAAAATCACAAGCTCCTTCTTCCTCGACTCACCATCCTTAATATCTATTCTGACCATATACAAAATGTGAACTATTGAAAATTTTTGTATTTTATTTATTTTTATTAATTTTATTTCACTACACTGCCCCTTAAAATAGTTTTTTTTATCCGCCACTGACCGTAACAATTGCCTTTAATAACAAATGCAAACAAATTCAAGGCATTTAACAATTTGAATCATAACAAATTAACCGCATTCCATTGTTTTCTAAGTTCGTGATGAGAGGTAGTTGGGCTTAAAATTAAAAAAATATATATAGGTATATAAAAAAAAATACTACGCTAATTATTAAAGACAACAAAAGGCAGAAGCCAAAACAAAAGCAAAAAAAGAAAATTATTTGAAAAACAAACAAATAAAAGTGCAGTTGTTGGGGGAGGTGTCGAGTGGAAGATACAGAGCAGACGAATGGCAAATAAACTGCAATTAAAAATGTGGTAAACTAAAAAAAAATATAATAATACTTCAAACGAAAGTTCACTTAAGATAACCGAAGTGCATTTGCTCTAACGCTTCAAAATTCAAAAAATAAGTAAAAAATATAATACATTTTTTGGATACCCTCTTTTCCGAAAAAATATATTTTTACATAGTTTTATATTAAGGTCCAACCGGCTTCTAAGAGGTATCCAAGAAGTTTCCAAAGGTTTTTTTTTAAAGTTGCATATTCAATTTCAAAAATTAAGAAATTTATATAAAATATGTATAAGATTTCTTAAGTCCAATATTATTATTTTTTTAAAGACATTTCAAATTACAAAACAAATTCACCTATATAAAAATTTATTAGGATTTATTTTATTTACAACTCCGATTTAAACAAATTAAAAAAAGAAAGGTTTTTATATTGTAATAATATTTTTATTTAATCTACAGCAAATTTTGTTGTTATAAAAATTATCAAATTAAGAATTTTTGCTTATTAAAAAATGATCCTGAAATGGGAATTTTATTTTCAGTAATAAATAATAATAATAAAAATAACCTAGTTTGGACCACTTTTCAAAAAATCAAGTTATAGTGTCGGAAAGTACGAAGTAATTGGTTAAAATTCTAACTGATTTATTTCTTTAAGAAGAACTAATTTAGAGAAAACAATTTTCTTAACTAGAATCTGCAGATTAGTCAATTTCAAAATTTGAAACGATTTTTCTAGCCCTTATTTAACTTTTTTTGTTGTCGTCTTCGTAAATATAATATTTGAACCGATTCGACCGATAATTTTTTATTATTGAAATTGTGATTCCTATTTCAGGCTCTTTTTTTAATAATCAGAAATTCTTAATTTGATAATTTTTTAAAAGGATTTTCGGTAGAATTGCTTTAAAGGCTGAAATTTTTATCTTGATAATGTTTAGAATGATTTGAAGAGCATAATTATTTGTGGATAGCTTCTAAGACAGAAACTCTCAATTTGATAATGTTAAGAATTATTTTTAGAAGAAATTTTCTCTCAAATATAATTTCATGTTTATGTAAAGAATGTTTGGTCTCAATGTTGAGATTAATCGACTTTAAATTAGGTTCGGCTCTTTTCTAAATGCATTGTCTTGCTTATTCGGGAGTTCGATTCCAATTTGTTATCAAAATGGCATTGTTTAAATTTCTTTGACCAATACTTGGTAAGGAACTATAATATTTGAAGATGTCCAAAAACCTTCATCTTTTAGTTAACCTCTTCTTAGGCTCTACTGGTAATATATTGCTTAGAAACACATAAGCTTTATATTGTTCATAGGCCCTACTCGTAAAATATTGGTTAGTAACAGATATGCTTTTCTCAAAGAGTAAAAAATTGTACAACAAAATACTCTTTATGGCTAAAAAGAAAAAAGGCAAGCGTTAAGGTGATAGCTTCAAACGGACACGCTAATCAGCAATTAAAAAACGGCAATAAATATTTTGTTAAAACACAGACTTACACTAATACCAAGCGAAAAAGAGGCAAAAGCAAGTGAGCAAGAGATAGAGAGCTAGAATAAATGGTAATGGAATGCAGACAAGCAATAACGGCTCGTAAAGTCCCATGGAACGCTAATTAAATCACACGCAGGCGCCAGCGGCTAAAAAAATTATTAAAAACAACAAAAAACACACAAAAAAAATATTGTATATATATATATATATATATATGTATATAAATACAGACGAGAAAAACATATTGCTGGCTAAGCTAAAAGCCAGCAGAAACAACATTGCGCATACGCCACGTTGTGCAGCGCAAGCATTTCGTTTCATTTCATTTTATTTCATTTCAATTGCATGCCAATGCACTTAGCTCATTGGCAACTGTCAGCCGATAGCTCTATATATGTATGGATTGGATCCAGTGGTGGAGAGCGAGGGGATTGGATGGTAAATAATATATTATGAAATATATCTTTTACTGCTGTAAACAACTCTATGCTAATTTTCATCAAAGATATTTGAGAGTAGTGTATAAAGGTAGTAATTAGAGATTATTTAGAAAAAGGGGTATTATATACACAGCCTCAAAAAAAGAGCTGTTTCTTTGGCTTCAAAGGTCAGACTGAATATGCTCTATATTTTGTTACAGCTCCTATGCAACGAATACAAATTTTTCTCCCGTGTGAATTCCTCACACTATAGAAAGATTTCCGTTTCTCTAATCAATTACACTAGTTCACACGAATAATGAACCTTCTTAGGTTCTTCTTGTTTTTTAGGGAGATTTGGGATCGAGAAATACGAAAATGGCTACCTTTTTGATTTTTCTTAGGCAAAGTTTTCGAGATATTAGCGAATAACATGATTTCAGGCACATTTTTCAGTTATTCATTAATATTTCGTGAAAGAATTTTGTATCGACATGAAAAATGATAAGATCGAAAGGTATTGATTGCTCTTCCAGTGATGTATATATTCGTACAGATTAACTGAAAATTGTCGAAGTAACAGGCAACCAAAGTCGAAAAAAGCGTTTTTCAAAAATTTTCAGAATGCTTTTTATAGACGATAAAATTTTTTTTAAAATAATATTGAGAATTAATCTAAAAGACACTTCTTTCATGAATATTTCGAGGATAAAATCTTGAAAACTGGATTGGAACTGTAGATGTTATGGGACCACGAGCGGAAAATGAAAAAGATCCAATTTTCACTAAATCACATTTTTAAAAGCAATTCATTCAAAAGTTTCCGGAAATTGTAGAATACAACAGCATGTTGTTCATAATAAAAAAATTTTAAAATTATTCGAAGTAGTTCATCAATTCGAGCACTACTACACATATTTTAACGCTATGATCCACAGTCATCCATACACATTCTGGCTAGGACTGGGCTAGAGTTCCATCGATCTTCGAAGTTTTGTTTGATGATACTCAATGGTGTTCAAAACGCTTTCCTCTTAATGGCAAGGTTATTAGTTTGTGCAGAGTAACAAGCAAAAAGTCACACGGTGCCATAACTGGTGAATACCGGAATGCCTGTCATAACGTCGGGCCGCGATCGAGTTTCATGTCCGTCAAAACGTTCAACTAAAATGTGTTCGTCTAGATTCATATGAGACTGACAAGAGTCTAGAAGCAATCATCACGAATACCGAGCTACTGCGCATATTTCCGCAGCACAATTTTCTTCACTGCATCGACGTTTATACTTCGGTATTTCATGTTGAACGTACGACCGGTAACGAGGCAAATCGATGTGACGTCTTCACGACCCTCTCTGAACAATTCGTACGCCTGTGTTTTGGACATACAGTCCTCAGTGAAGGACTTTTGCAACATCTTTAGCGAGATCGACACAGGAAACTTCATTCGCAACACAAAATTGTCAAACATATACACGTTTTACTTTCCATTGCCAATAAACTCGAAGGGAGTCCTTTGTTTCGACCTAATCATAGCAACAAGTGGCTTCAAAACCACAAAATAAGGCAAATTGCGATTCAAATTATGACATGATAGTCAAATCCACATCCAAGTTCTATCAACGAGGACCTAATCACCAAAAGCAATCGATATACTGCGTATTCACGCACGCCCCTTAATATATTAACTCGAAACTTACCCCATATGCTTCAAATAGCTTTTTTGATCGGTAACTTTCGAGTTAAATCCAGTAAATTACATTTCAATTGTAATCTATTTCTCACTAGCAATACGAAGACATACAACTGATTCAGAAAAAAAGTTCAGAGAAATTCATTTGAAAAGCATTAACAGATTCGACAAATTTTTTTAATTTGAATTTTTCAATCAAATTGCTCCATTTCAGCGTTCCTTTTGAAGTGAAATAGTTGGATGTAAGAGTTCTTACGATTCGCTTCAAAACAAATTCGAACTAGTTCAGTAACTAGTATGCAGACACAAAGAAGTTGTAGCTCACGAAAAAATTTACTTTAATACCCAATCAAGCACCCCTTTCGATCTACGCCACTGATTGGTAGGCATGGCATATACATATGTCTACATATATGTACTAATATATCGAACTTTAACAGCATGCTTGCTTTTAATTGAAACGAATTTCAATTCCAATTTGAAGCTGTCGCCAAACGAGCGGCGAACCAGATATATAAATTTCATATTGGAATGCGAGTGCGCGACGTTCAATAAACACTACAAATAAATATCGTAACAAATACTCATACACATACACACACACTCACACACACATCCACACAGATATGAGTTCTGCGTGTATCTATGAAATGGCCAAGTGTTTAGCAAAACTGGATTCTATTGAAAGTGTTGTTGGCAATAATGAATGACGACGCTTTGAGCGGCAACAGCGACTGCGACGCGACGGCGGCGCTTGGAATTTTTTGCTCATGAGCTGGCCGGCCACAACAGTTGGCCAACTTGGCCTGTTGGCCTGTTAGTTCTACGTGCGTCTGTGAGTGTTTATCTGTATCTGTGTGTGTGTGTGTTTTTTTTATACCCAGTTTTCATTTATTTTTGCTTTTAATTATTGTATTTGCTGCCGTCAAACGACAAACAGCAAACGGCAAATTGGCGTCAATGGAGAAATACTTTAGAGCAGTGGCATTTTCACACGCTTGCCATGAGATGCTGACGCTCTAAGCCGGCGGATGCACGTCAGACGGCGTTGCACTTGCATTAAATCAAATACACCAAATGCACACAGATACCCAAACAAAAAAAAAAAGTATCTCGTAGTAACAAAAATTTTTAGTGACAATAGCAAATTGGGTGCGGCTCTTAATTTGCTAAAAATCAAATGCCTTTCTTCGTGTGACAACTCAAAAGCTGAAGCCTGTCAATTGTCAGGTGACTAGTAGCACACCCAGCATATTTAGCCTAAGATTGGCTTTTATATTGTAGGTCTATTGTTTGGGGCAGCTTTACATTAATATGCCTATTATGAAGCGCAGGCCATGTCAGCAAAAAATAGCTAAGCGTTTTATTGGTCAACTCAAAGGGAAAATAAAAAGCCATAAAGTTTAGAAAGCGAATTATTGGGCAGCTTAACGAAGAAGGAATACTCTGCAAAGTTAAAGCTTATTATGGTTCAAAACAGAAGAAGAAGATTTACAAGCAAATATATCCCAAATACGAGAATGACATTTCATCTGACTCTTAAAGTGACAGTATCTTTGAGTGTATTCATAAACTTTGTAGATAAAATATTCAAGATATTCTGAAAGCTGGACACTCCAGACTTTCTATTGGCAATCCCAAATTTATGATTCTCAAGACTGTCTTATAAAAATACTAGCAAGGGATGTCTTAAAGCTATTGCAAGTACAAGAAAATCAATTATCCCATTTTCGGTTCTAGAAGCGCAAAGTGAAGCTTCTTCTGGCCCATTCGAAGTCTCTAAAAGAATCTCTTTGAGGCTGACTTTCTTTAAGCAAGTCTGTCTATATAGAATTACAAGGATGATGAGAAAGAAGCAACCAGCACTTGTTATATGATTGCCCTATAGCTCGCAAAACCCTTTTTCGTAGATCTTAGCTGGTTGACATCTCTGAGGACTGACATTCTTCAAGATATTTTTTAAACAGAATTACAAGGATGATGAGAAGAAAGAGTCCTCGTCTTAAGTGATTGCCCTGTACTCGCAAAACTCTTTTTCGTAGATCTAAGCTGGTTGACTTTCTAAGGCTAACATTCTTCAAGCTAGTCTTTATAAGGATGAAGAAGAAAGAGACCAACCATCACCTGTTATAAGTTTGCCTGTACTCGCAAAATCCTTTTTTGAAGATCTAAGCTGGTTGACTTTCTGAGACTAACATTCTTTAAGCTAGTCTATACAAGGATGAAGAAGAAACAGCCAAGCCAGCACCTGTTTTATGATTGCCATGTACTCACAAAACCCTTTTTTGAAGATCTAAGCTGTTTGGCTCTCTGAGGCTAACATTCTTCAAGATAATTTATACAGAAATACAAGGATGATGAGAAGAAAGAGTCCATCCAGCACCTCTTAAGTGATTGCCCTGTACTCGCAAAACCCTTTTTCGTAGATCTAAGCTGTTTGACTCTCTGAGGCTAACATTCTTTAAGATAGTCTATACAGAATTACAAGGACGATGAGAAGAAGAGCGAGACTATCCAGCACATCTTATGTGACTACCCTGCACTCTCAAAACCCTTTTTCGAAGATCTAGGCTATCTAACTCGTCTGCCTGGCTAGTTATAGAATCCTCAAAATGATACAAGACCAACTAACGAGATCGCCTAGATGCTATTACACTCAACAACATGTTACTCCCCCACTTCCCTTTTCCTAACCATTCACTCTGAAAAAAGACGTTTATATTCTTCAAGCTAGTCAATACAGAATTACAAGGATGATGAGAAGAAGAACGAGACCATCCAGCACCTCTTATGTAATTACCCTGCACTCTCAAAACCCTTTTTCGAAGATCTTGGCTGTCTGACTCATCTGCCTGGCTAGTTATCGAATCCTCAAAATGGTACAAGACCAACTAACGAGATCGCCCAGATGCTATTATGCTATTTCCTTTTCCTAAGCATTCACTCAGCTAAAGGAAGTTTATTTGGAAATGATCACCTCAATGAACCGCAAGATCTGTGAGTGATGTCGGCTTGAGCAGAAGAGCCTAAATAACATCCTCCAACCTCAACGAACATCTTCTCAAGTCGTCGAGACAAACAATCGAATGTTCCTATGCGGTCGGCATATTCCCGAAGAATTTAGATCTTAAAAGAACTTGGACCAAGATGACAATCTTACTTTACTCTCCCTTACCTCGCATCTATTCAAGTGAAGTTAAGTCCTCGGAATGAGAAAGTCTCTCATTATTGGCTTTTTTACAATATTCTAGCGAAAGTAGAATAGTTGCAGACCTGGCAGAAACAGAGTTCCTAAATTATTTAACTACGAAGAAAACCTTTAAAACCTTTTTCCAATTAATTTTCACTTAATTCTAGTGAAAGTAGCACCGTAACAGAGCTGACAGCAACAGAGTTCCTAAATTATTAAACTAAATAGCTTAAAGCCCTTACAACTTAGTCTCACCAAACAACATTCAGCCATAATCCACTTAAAAATTTCCAAGAAAGCATTCCTATATTCCAAGAAAGCTTCATGAATAATTCTTTTGCAGCTAATTTAAACATCAAATCCGGCAAACAAATTACAAAATTGATGACAAAGTGACCAAGCTCTATTATTATTTGCCTAGAGTATTACAAAGCGTTAATCTGATGTTATTGCCGCTGTCATTGTTATTGTTGCCCCGTTGTGCTATTTATGCCAAATAATTTTGTGTCTTTGAAATGCGCAAAATGTCCCCGCATTGTTTAAAAAACAAAAAGCACAAAAATACCAACAAATAAAAAATTGAAGCCCACACGTTGCCAACTTCATTGCCGGGTATGGACACGGGTTTCAGCACACACCTAGGCGAGGCCGAGGTCTGGGGTCTCGAGTCTAACCAGGCTGTGCAATGAGAGCAACGACGTTAATGCGTATCTGTGTGTGTTTGTTGTGGAGTATCTGTGTAAGTCTGTGTATGTGTGAGTGTGGCAGCAACGTGCGCCGCATGCCAAATGAAAGGCGTGCGAAACTCTTTTTTTATTAGTTTAAGTTTTCGTACATTGACAAGCATAAATTATGCTGCCTAGCTGAATGCCTCGCCGCTTGGCTGCCTGACTGCCAAACAGCCTGCTAAATAGTTGGTTGGCCAACAGTTTAAAGATACAATAAAACCAGATAGAGTTAAAGCTTAGCTAGAGAGATGTAGCAGCTGGCATACTCTTTAAAAAAGGAAATGAGCATAATAAACAAAAGAGTTTATCCTGTAGATGCTGAGAGTTTAACAGCCAAATTTTCAGTAACTTTCAAAGACATAAATCTAAGCAATTTTTGGATACAAAAGAAAAACTATGGAAATGTTGGGCAACAGTCAAGATGCAAACTCAATTTTTGGTCATGACGTAATAGAGTTAGCTTATACAGATTAGGTTTCTGAACACAAATAAAGGCTTTACAATAGGACTGCATCAGCGCGGCTGATGATTAAGATGAATAATCTAATTCTTTAAGAGGCGTTGAAAATCATCCAGCGCATGATTCTTCTTCTGACAGAGAAGTCGCTTTGAAGAAGAATTTTTGAACATGGTCAGTAATTGAGATCAGCTTTAATTTAAACCCACATTATTATGCAGAAACTCTGTACTAGGTTTCTGGATCCACTAGAAATCAATTCACAATCATCTAATGCATGATTCTTCTTCTGACAGAGAAGTCGCTTTGAAGAAGCATTTTCGTTCATCTCCGATCACGGTAAACCCTCAACATTATGATGTAAGTCTGTACTAAGTTTCTGGATTCACTAGAAAACAATTGACAATCATCCAATGCATGATTCTTCTTCTGACAAAAAAGCCGCTTTGAAGAAAAATTTGATCAGCTTTAATTAAACTCACAACATTATGGAGTAAGTCTGTACTAGGTGTTTGGATCAACCAGATAACAAAGGCACGATTTGGACAAAAGGACAAACCAGAATCGTTTAGAATCATTAAAAATCATGCAGTGAATGTTTCGACTTTCAGAGAGAAATCGTTGTAGAAGAATTCTCACATATCCCCAATCACGATTAGTAAGTCTCAATTAGCTCTCAGGATATAGTTAGCATGTACTGGAATACTGAAATAGTGAAGCTTAAGATAGATATCCTTACAACCAAGAACTTAAGGCGTTCATATTTTTTGTTTTTCGGAGAAAGAAAATATAACTGCAAGATCTGCCCGGCTCATATCGTCATCTCTTTAAATTTGAAAACAATATTAAAGTTAAACATTGCAACCAAGAAAATAAAGCCTTAGGATATATGGTATTCTATGGATAATGGATTATAGTCTCTCATGCAGGAATAAATGCAAGATCTGCCCGGCTCATATCATCATCTCTTTAAATTTGTAAATAATATTAGAGTTAAACATTGCAACCAAGAAAATAAATCTTTAGGATATATGATATTCTTAGCATATATGGTATTCTATGGATAATGGATTATGGTCTCTCATGCAGAAATAACTGCAAGATCTGCCCGGCTCATATCAACATCTCTTTAAATTTGTAAATAATATTAGAGTTAAACAGTGCAACCAAAAAAATAAAACCTTAGGATATATGGTATTCTATGGATAATGGATTATGGTTTCCCATGCAGGAAATGCAGTACCTATATATTTACATCTAGATAGAATAGAGAAATAGAGTCCCAAAATTTGAAAACAATACTAGAAATATTGCAGTTAATTCCTTAAATCTCATTCTCTTTAGTTAATCAGAGATACGTAAATAAAATAAGTTTGATACCCCTTTGGGGCATAACACAATGAAACAGTTTTTGGACAAGATCTTTTCAAAAGAGGCCGCTCAAGAAAGTTGATAGAGTTGTCTTCATGGCTTTAAAAAAAAAGGTTTTCTTTTAGCCGCTCCTGAATTTCCCCTCCTCTGTCGCTCAAATCAAATCTGATCTTATTTTAACAAATAAATGGTCATAGGACATCAAAATGCGTGTCTTATGGTTGCCACGCCCTGTTTAAGGACGTCTCATTGGCTAAAAAAAACATTTGATTTTTAAAAATAAACTTTTAAATAATAGAACCACATTTTCCAAGGGTAAAACTTTTTGAACCAATTTGATTATCTTTCAAAGGTTCGATAAACTACTTTGTGACAAAATATTTATAATCAATAAGTTGGATCGATCTTATTTAAGACAGCTCAAACTGGCTTAATAAATGGTATTCTTAAATGGACAATCCAATCTCCTTCAATCCATTAGAAACTTCTTAAAAATCGATTTGGTATCTGAAATCTTTTTGCAAAACTGTATCTTTTTGCAAAACTAATCGATCTGGCCTGTTCCGGATATCCCATAGGACTATTCAAAATAGCTATTAAAAAGTATAGTTTAATTGAAATCTAAAATACTAAGTGCTTCCTGATCTCCTTTAATTCGCTCCAAGTTTCTTAAAAAAGTCTTAATACCTTTATTGCTTTTTATAGAGTATATAACAAGCCGGGCGGGCAACTCGACAGCTTAATAAAACAGTCGACTTGTATATGCCGACTTGTATCTAAACAGACAGACAGACATTCAGCCAGCTAAGGGCGTTGTCATTCAAAACTAAATTTATTGCATACACATATTTATATATTTATTATATGTACAATGTACATACCTATATACATACACGTGTGGCTCTGTTTATGTATTTTAATCGCTCATATTTTGATGCGTGCAGGAATTTTTTGATTTTCGAAATTTTGTTTAAATAAGTTGCCGATTGTTATCTTTTTTTTTTATTATGAATGTCATTGTTTTTTGTTGTTGTTTCTTATTATATACTGTTGTTGTTGTTGCTGTGTTTCACACATTTCAATGAAATGAACATTGCCTAAGGTCAAGTGTCGCATATATGGCAATTTAATAATTGGATTGTTAACTTTTAATTGAAATATGTACTCGAAAAATTGATTGAAATATGAGTGACATGGAAATGCCAATGTGCTAACCACATCGAGAGGATCATAGCAAAGACTGGGCCAAGTACAAAGTCAGCGGTGCTAGTTATGGTAGGAAGTATTTCAAAACTGTTGTCAAAGTCTTGGCCATGTTTTAGGTAGGTGAGCTTGAGCCAGTTTTTAATCATCCAATCGGCAAAAAAATAATAGTCTTTAATATGGGAGAATCTTTCAAAGAGGTAATCCAATTTTGTGTGACCCAGTGAGATGATTTAGGCAGCCCACTCACATCACTCAAATCGGTCATAAAATCAAATTAATGAGAATAAGCTTTAAGGAGACAAACAGTCCTATTTCAAGATATCCAGAAAGTTGCTATAGAACTTTTTAAATATCGGAAATTAAATCTTGGAAAAGTCCTCATGAAATTAAGTATGAGTTCTTAAAGGAGACGAACACATTTTAGGATATCAAAAGAGCTGCTTTAGAACTTTCTAAATATCGAATAATTAAACTATACAAAAGACCTCACGGAATTAGCTAAATTTCGGATAATTAAATCATGGAAAAGTCCTCATGAAATTAAGTACGAGGGTCTTTAAAAAAAAGATACCCAGAGAGTTGCTATAAAACTTTCTCAATACCGAATAATTAAACCTTAGAAAAGACCTCACGGAATTAGGTATGAGAGTCTTTAGGACATAAAGTTTAATCAAACTATCACATTGTAGAATATTCAGAAAGCTGATATAGAGCTTTCTAAATATCGGATAATTAAATGATGGATAAGTCCTTATGGACTTAAGTATGAGGGTCTCCTTTCTATAGTATGCAAAGTCACATCGAACGCGTTTTGGGAAAAACGCCCTGGCAAGCCCATTATTGATCTTATGTTCTAGTTCTAAAAAAAGACTCATAATTATTCAATCATATCTTTGTTCATCAATAAACTCCACATTGTAGGCCGAATTATCCGCAATTTTTCATATCCTACACAAATAACAAAGATCATCATTCTTAGTTGTAGCAAATGAAATGTTTTCGGAACCCTTGAGGCTATTGATAGAGTGTTCTATAAAGTCCATTTCTATGTTATTAAACAGCAAGATGAAGTATATTTTTTAAAGAAGATTTTAGATACGGTCAGATCAGGTGGATAGCTTTATAGCGATGTCCCTTTGAGCTCAGTAGTCTATATAGTAGTAGAAGCCACTTCCTGTAAGACCACTTAAGTCGCTCATCCTTGCCTCAGTACTATCGAGACACTTTAGAGGTTTTGAGAAGAAATTACTCTGTAGATCATGATGAATTCTACGAGCATTCTAATCTTAGTGGTTCAATCATAAGGGTTAAAATTCAGAAAAGCTACTTTAAAGGTTATGAGAAGAAAGTAGTCTATATAGTAGTAGACAACACTCCCCGTAAATTCACTAAGACGCTCATACTTGCCTTAGTATTATGAACATACTTTAGCGGTTTCGAGAAGAAAGTACTCTGTAGAACATAAAGAATTATACAAGCTTTATAATCTTAGCAGCTCAATCATAAGGGTTAAAATTCAGAAAATCCGCTAGCTGGACCAAACGTATGATTAAAAAAGATACATGGAGAAAAGTATTTAATATTATTGTGAAGAAGAAGATGTTCTCTTACGAGCGTTTAAAAGATAAGTAAGAAATCCGCTGGATTGATCATCTTAAATAAGACTGTACCTCCTTCTGAAGACCAGCTAGAGAGCACTCTTTTAAAATGGCACATTGAAAAAACCATGTGGACAACGAAGACGCCTTATAACGCCCTCTAGTAGTTGGTTATTATGGTTATCAAAAAAAGATTTCATAAAAAAGTCGGGCGTAAAAAATAAACTTCTAACAAAGGTCTAAAACCTATGTATTTTGCACAATTTTAAGCGGGTTATAAACATTTTTTTATTAAGCAAGTAAATATTGATAGTACGATGATTCATGCAGATAAAAAGCTACTTTAAATATTGATACTAGACACGAGGTTCTTTAGGACGTATTTTCTAAACGGATTACTATTCTGTTTTTTTTTATCGTAATCCTAAAGCACACTCAGATTTCAAATGTGACACTTGTTACATGGGAAGATTGTTGTTAGTAAATGTGTAAACCTTGTCTGCGTCTTGTTAGCTTTACTTTCTGATTATACCACACAATCATCTAGCCACATACTACTAGTATATCACATCGTATCAGATCACATCAGATCACCGCACGCTTTATGGCATATGCCACAATCGTTTAACGTTAACAGTTAACTTTGTTGAGCTTTTAACACTTAACGTGTGCTTCTGCTTATTTGTTTATCATGTTGTTTGCCTTTTATTTTTATTATTATTATTATTATTTTAATTTTTGCAACACAATACCAGAGCTACAAGAAAAACAAAAACAATCGACAACCACCCAAGAAGAATTATTAACCATAAAATGCTCAATTAGCTTACCGCCTGGCTCGATTGCAATCGGGTTTCCATTTAATTATTGTGGCAAGTGGTGGCGCCGTCTAACTTAGCAGACGCTCTCTCTACAGATTCCCTAGAATCCATAAAGTGGTCTAGTATTTTGTAGACTTGTGTTTTCTTGGTATTTAAAAGCGACACCAACGAACAAGCTCTGCCCCCAAAATAGCAACGTTATCTAGAAACTACTTAAACGTAAAACGATTAAACGATCAATTTGTAGAAACGGCAAAGTTCAGTGCTTTATAGATAAGACTCTTTATACCCTGTCATGGGTACTATAGAATTGGAAATTGTTGTACCCGCCAGTAGAAGCACCTTGGATTGCTGTCAAGCGGAGTTCTGTACTTCCGTTTTCAAGAAAACCTAAATCTCAGAGATCATTAGATCTATTCCCATTGTACGATTTACTTCAACACTTCGATTTTTATGGATACCTTTAAATCAAGATCACGACTTTAGGTACGTACGTTAAGGCTTCAGTTGGGTCTTAGAGCCCCTAACTCACTTAGGCGAAGAACAGTCCCTTTGTGAAACTGATAATGGGAGTAAGGGATAAGGATATAGGGATAGACAAGAAAAATTATGGAAATAGGAAAAGTGGAAAGTGCTTAACGTGGGATTCGAACCCACAATCTGGAACGATAATCTAGTGTACTGTCGCTAGGCTATCGAGGCCGCTTTTTAGACCATAACTTGATAATTAATAGAATTCCAATACGAAAACAAGACTTTGGTCCCGGTTTTACACTTTTATCAAACTTATTTTAATCAGAAATAAAAATATTTTACTTTTAAAATGAGCCCCAAAATTCTTATTTCAAGATTGCACAACACCGAAATTACGATTTTGCTTCTTTTAAGTTTTAACAATCTTGTTTAAAGATTATTTCAGTGTAAAATACTTTTTATCATAAATAAAGATTTGACAAAAAAAGTTTTTACATTGAGTCACGATTTTATGACCAAAAATCTTGAATTCAGACCATAGTTTTTAAAGACTTAATATAATCTTACCGGTTTTAAAAAAAATATCCTCTCAGGAAGGATTTATTTAATACTGATACTAAAATGTCAAAATCAGTCTTCGATTATAAATACTATCGATATCTGACTAAATATAGAAGTAATAGTTGAGAAATCATTGGAAAAAGAAAAGTGATTCCAATAGAACCAATAATAGTTTAGAGAGGAGTAAAAAGCCAATTTGGAATTTTAACTATGTACCAATAACTACAAACCTCTAATAGGTTCAAAGTCATGGTAACTCAGGGAAAGAACACTGTGGGAATCCTGATTGGCCTTCTGATGGGACTTTGTAGGCTCCGCAGCCACTTAAATAAAATTGGCCTATTGAAAAGTGGACTATGTCGCTTCTGTAGCATGGAGGAAGAAACTTCTTGTAGTATGTAAATATATGGCACTCGCCGGTAAAAGAAACAAGCTCCTGGGCATGTACGTTCTCCCACCGGAGATCGTTGTAACCATAAGTCCTAACAAAATACTGCAATACATGCAGGCCATAGGACTTTTGAGAGAGCTCTGAGCCATGAGGGAGCACTTAGATCCACTTGGATCGCAGTAGATTTCTACACCCAATAATAAAAATAAATAATAATACCAATACGTTTTTTAAAACAAACAGCTTCCTATTCTACAACTCCCGCAAACTATTACGCTTAAATCCATCTGCAATCCTTCACAGAAAACACCCTTTTTTAAAAGTGGTAACAATGTATTCCACTATCGCAACCCAACAGTTCCAAATTTTTTCTATAAAACCCATTGAATGGATTTCCCTTTTTCTCACTTACCTTACGCAGTTGCCAAGCCGGCAGCTGCAGTTATATGCATTTTTGCAGCCGCCAAACTTTAGGAAAATCCTCTTAGTTCTGTAGCAGGCGCCGATGGCGCTTTTATCCAAATTTAGCTGATAGTTTTGACAGTGCTTAACGGTTTAGAGTTACACGGACTTATGGTTTAGGTTAAAGCCGTAAATTGCTGGCTCGCTGGCAGAACAACACTTTAGCCGTAGGGGAAGCTTTATTTCTTGGCCCACTCTGTTGACAAGCGGGGCATGCAACACAAAATAACTGTTAAATTATTGTTGTTTTATTTTTAGCTAACGTTATTGCCACAGAGAAAACGATTTTTTTTTTTTTTTGTGTTTGAATGGAATTTCTGCGAGCGGCTTGTGCGTTATTGTTGTTGTATTTGCTGACCTCTTCTACGTTGGGGGACGACGCCAACAAAACGTATTACTACTCGCTAAGGCGACTGCGCAGTCGACGGCGACGGTATGAGCGGGAGCGGCCACATTCCAGCGAGCGGGCGGCGCACTGACGTTTTGTGCGTGGGCGCGCAGGCGCAACGTATGCTTTTCAAAAGGGGGGAACGACGAGAGCGCAAGCAGCGTGTAGACAAGGGGCAGTGCGCGGCACAAATACGTTTTAATCAAAAATTGTTGCTATTATGCTAGCTGTACATACACACACACACAAACGCACACGAACGAGCGAGCGAGCGTAAACGAACGAATAATAAACGAACAAACGAAACGTTGTGGAGAGCGGCGCAATAAGCGAGAGAGAGCAACGCTCTTTACGGCCTTTTTGTTGTTGCACGAAAGAATGCCGTTTGCTGAGTTGTTGTTGTTGTTGCTGCTTTTGTTGCTGGTTCGTTGCGAGGCACAACTTTCAGTGCCGTGTATATTTTATACAACTTTATTTTTTATTTTTTTTTTTATACTTTTTTTTTTGTTTTTATCGTAGCTATATGTATTTGTTTTGTGTTTTTCTTTTAGTTGCTGTTGTTGTTGTTGTTAGCACATTTGTCGCTTCTTTTGCTTTCGTTTTATCTTTTTCAACCTTTACCTTTGCCACTCTGCACTCGCGTAATCCTGGATTTTGTTTGTTTCAAAAATCAAAAACACCACAAAAAACCATGCCAAAAACATTCAATTGAGTTAGCCACAATGAAATGTTTCTTTTGCCTTTTATTTTACATATTTTTCTTTTATTTTTTTATCGACGGCACTTGTAATTCAACGCCACACTCGAAACTCGGAACGAAACGAAACGCGACAATCTCCAGCAATGGGGCGCTGTCGTCGTCGTAGCCGTGTGTGTCTCGTCGTTGTTATTGCGATCGCGATCGCCAACTGTGAACCGCTTCGTTCAGCTACAAAAAGAAGTCTGAGCTCTGCTGAGTTTCAAAACTGAACTCGTTGCCGTTGCGCGACGGTGTTGTATCGTTAATGTGCATGTGTGCGTGTGTGTGTTTATGCATTTGTGTGCGTGTGTGTGTATCTCCCACTGAGATTTAAGATTGGAATGCGCCGTTTTCATGATAATGCCCAGTTGGACACTCTGCGGCCAAACTAAACTTTGATACTTCTTTTTAACGATTGTTTTTATGACTGACAGACATTTTTAGTTTGGCGTGTGGAATAAACTCATAATTGTTGGGTTATTTAATGAGCATATAAGTTTTACTTTTAATTTAATATATAAAGCTACTATTAAATATTTTGGTTTTCGTCTGCTTTTAATAAAATTCATAAAAAATTGCAGAAAAATTTATTTTTGTTAGTATTTTTTGTAGACTTCCTTATAATAATTTCAGTCTCGGAGAGTTATAAAAGTGGTGTGACATCAGAAACAGAAAACATAAGTAAAGTTTTTCACATATAGTAGTGCTGACATAGAATTCAATTTGAGACTATAGCGAAGAATGTCGCACGACCTCGAGATACTCTGTACTATCACAAAAGACAATAAAGCATAGTTCTTAGCTGCTCTACAAAACTAAATTGACGAATTATTGTATATGTATCTTCTAACAAAAATAGAACTTAAAAACTGTAAGATATTTCATAAACAAGAAAATTATGCTTCAAAGACTCGCAAACGGACAGACAAAAGGGCACAACTTATGTATGTATCTTAAGGAGGTAAGGACCTCAGAATTGACAAAAAAAATTATGCTTTTATCATTATACCCTGTACCGTATGGTACCAAGGGTATATTAAGTTTGTGCAAGCCGAAAATGTATGTAACATATAGAAGGAGACGTCGGAGACACCCCAAAGTTACATAAAATATAATCAGGGTGAATAGAGAAGTCGATATACCCATGTCCGTCTGTCCGTCCGTCCGTGTGAACTGCTAGATCTCAGAGATGGTAAGAGCTAGAGTTACCAAACTTTCACATTAGATCCCATATTATTCCATAGGAGGCAAATTTATTTTATTTTTTTGATATCGGGGATAAATTATATAGCTCCCATGGGGGTGTTTGAGACGACCTCGACAAAAAAAAAGCGTTTTAGATGAATAATTCGTTTGTTTATGAAGGTATCGTAACCAAATTTGATATTCGTGAGTATTTTATAGTTCCTAAGCACTGTACTAAATTTAATCCAAATCGTTTGACTAGATCATATAGCTCCCATAGGACCAATCGGTCCAAAAACACGTTTTTTATACAAAATTCGATGTGTTTTGTTTGTTTGTAAAGATATTTGAAATAAATTTGGCATTCATATCTTTTTTAAGGTATTTAAGCACTGTGTCAAATTTTATTGAAATCGGTTGACTATATCATATAGCTCCCATAGGAGCGATCGGTTAAAAAAATTTTTGCTTAAAAATTCTTCTGTTTTTGGTTTTTTGTGAAGAAATCGGACTTTATTACAAGCTAGTGGTACAGGGTATCCTAAAGTCGTCCGCGCCCGACTTTACGTCCGCCATTTTTATTGTTTAATATAGACTCAATTTAGAGACGAATGCCACAAACTCCGATTTTCCGATAAATAGAAGTTGTCGAAATGTTGCGTCAAAGTTAAAGAGTATTCGAATAAGTGTGAGTAGAAAAATTTAGGCTTTTTGTTTTTTGCTTCTCCTGAAAAAAAAACATATTTTTGAACGTTTGCCCCATTATTTTCTAAGCCACAAAAGCTGTTTTTATTTTGATTGAGGCATTACTATGGAGGGAATTTTAAAATTCAACGTTGTTCTTAATTTGGAGAAGAAAATATTGATTAAAAAATCTTAAAAATCATAAACAACTTCATGTACACTGTAAATTTTGTTTTTTCTTAATATCCTTAACCTTTAACTGCACCGTAAACTGGGCTACATAAAAAGTATACAAAATTTGATTTATATTGGTTCAGCCATTCCCGAGATAATGGGTCATTTGCCCTCCATACGAAATACATGGGAACTCGGCTGAGGTAAAATATTGATTAAAAAAACTTAAAAATCATCAACAACTTCATGTAGACTGTAAATTTTTGTTTTTTCTTAATATCCTTCTCATTAAACTGCACCGTTAACTGGGCTACATAAAAAGTATGCAAAATTTGGTTAATATTGGTTAAGCCCTTCCCGAGATAATTGGTCATTTGACCTCTATAAGAACTACATGGGAACTCGGCTGCGGTCTTTACCTCCTTAAGGTCGATAGACGAGCAAATCTGAAATATACGATGGTGTGCTCAACCAATCATCGAAATCGGATTTATTGCAAATGTTGGACATTCCATTAGAAATCCGAGGCATGCGCTGCTGCACTCAATCCAATATCACAGTTGATCTTGGATGATTTTTTCGTCTGGGACAGAGAACATATCAACGATACATCAAAAGAAGGCGTAATGTAAAATTTTAGAAATACAGGCTAGGTCTTTAAAAAGTCAGCTTAGGCGCTTATACGTTAAAAGACAAATAAACTTAAACCAAACTTTTAAAGTCAAAGATTTGATTCTTGTCTAGACTTAAAAACTCGAATCAGGATTAAAAGTTGAGGCTGGCAAACAACTTCAAAACAAATGGTTTCTTCAAATTGGACAGTATGCCACCAATGTGTATGAAGATGTTTATTCTATGTATATTTTATATTCAATATAGGCGAAACTTTTAAGCATTCGATAATGGGAGCTCTTGACAGGAGACCCAGTTAACACAAAAAAAAAAATTAAATTTTACAGTGGAGAGTAGAGTAAAATTTTTTGGAATGTTTCCAAATGTAAATTCGATATTGTATTATTTATTGCTTATTCAACAGCTTAGACGCACTGTTTTACTCAAACATTCATTGATTTAAACTCCTCTTCCACAAAGTCCAACTGGGCATGTTAATGTTGGCTTGCGAGAGCGCATTGGCGAGAGCTGGCTTCGTATCTTTTGCTTGTAGTGCGCGACGGCAGCAGAAACAGCGACGGCGCAGCTACGCGACGGCCAGGTTAAAATCGTCGTTGGCAAAAGAATTTGGTGACGGTGACGGCGACGCAGCGCAGCGCAGTTGGCGCTGGCATGTTCGGTTTTCAGTTGCTTTGGGGTTAAGCAGAACTATTTTGTAGCAGTACCCACACACACACATGCAAACATACACAGAGATACAGTCACACACAGATACTAGAACTTTGCCAGCACATGGAGTTAGATTGCTACCAAATTCAATGCCCCAAACGACTTTACATTCATTACATACTCTTAACCCCACCATTTTACGATTGAGACAAAACAAAAAAAAAAAGACTTTAAGCTTTTGGAGATCGCCATATTATACATTTGCCAAATCCAACTACAAAACAATGCGAGAATGCCAAGAAAAACATAAAACAGACAACAAACAACAAACACAACAACAACAATAACAAGACAGCTAAGGTAAATAGTGAAAAAAAAAAGTAAAATAAAAATAAAAACTTCAAAGGAGAATCCCAGTAGCTAACTGAAATGTCAGTGTGTAAGTGAAATTCCAATGTTTTATCTTGGCAGGCCCCAACAACAACAACAGCCACAGAAACAACTACAACAACTTTTTTGAGCCAAGCGAGAAAACAAAACAAAGGAGAAAAGTGCGACGCAAGGCCGCGGCAGAGCCAGCATTGGCAAGAGAGTCAAGAAGAATAGTTGTTGCTGGCTGGCTGGCTGGCTACTCAGAGTTGTTGGATACAGCTCTTGTTGTTGGTGGTGGAAGCAGGAACACACGAGTAACAGGAGCATAAGAGAGGGCGCAGCACAGTGGTCAAAATAGGCCATTTAGCTGAATTTAATTTCAATATCAAAATATTGATTACTATGATTATTATAATTTGCTTAATGATCATCTTTGTGCCTAATATTTTTAGATAATTATGAGGCTGATAAAAAAATTAAGTATACTTAAATTGTAGCATCGAATAATCACTAACCATAATCAATTTTTTTTTATTGGTTTTGTTTAATAAAAATTATAAAATTTATTGAATCATAAAATTGGTTTATAATTTTATGATACAATGTAGCTCAAAATCGGTACCTTCCGATTTTGTCATTCGCTACAAATTTTTCAGTTACAAAAAATTCCCCAAGCTTATCTAATATAATTTATTAAGATCATCATGATACACACATATTTGGAAATTTAATTCTCGCACATATTTTTAATTATTTATAAATGAGCTTATGGCAACAGTAATTATTTTGTGTTAAATAAATTCTTTATTTTGTTACTATATCGATAATTGACCAACTGCGTGTCTTTAAATCTAACATATGTTGCTGCACTTGTAACGCCTGACTGAATTTCACTTCAAGAACTAATAAATTTTAATTGCTTTCATTCATTTGAAATAAAAACTAGCATTATTAAAAACTATTTCTTATTAGCATTTAAAGAAATCAGAATTTTAATATCAAGGCTAGTTCTTATTAAACTATGATGAGTAAAGAATTTTTGAATACAGTTCTGTAAAAACAGTGCTCAGCTGGCAAAATTAGTTAATAGTTAGGAAGAGTTAGAAATAAATTAAAAAAAAAAATTTTAAATCTGCTGCTCAGCTGTAAAAATTACTTAATAGTTAGGAAGAGTTAGAAATAAATTAAAAATACTTCTTTATTCTTCTCGTTCATTGAAGTTTTACGCACCTTTTCTCGCTTGCGCTCTTTAATTTCTTCTCAACTTCTTTCTACTCATTTCGCTTAATTCCTTACTTTATAAAAATATAATAAATTGAAAAAAATTTGAATTTCAAAGCCTAAAATAAGTAGGCATTAGATGGCTGCCTTGCTTAAGCTGCTTGTGAATTATAAGAAATTGATTTACAAAAAATGGCGTACGGAAAGTCGGGCGCGGACGACTTTGAGATACCCTGTACCACTAGCTTGCAATAAAATCCTGTTCCTTCACAAAAAACCAAAAACAGAAGAATTTTTTAGCAAACAATTTTTTTTTTGACCAATCGTTCCTATGGGAGCTATATGATACAGTCAACCGATTTCAATAAAATTTGACACAGTGCTTAAATACCTTAAAAAAGATCTGAATACCGTATTTAGTTCAAATATCTTTACAAAAAATCCAAACACATCGAATTTTTTATATAAAACGTTTTTTTGGATCGATGGGAGCTATATGATATAGTCAACCGATTTGGATTAAATTTAGTACAGTGCTTAGGAACTATAAAAAACTCACGAATATCAAATTTCGTCCCAATATCTTAACAAACAAACGAAACACAACAAATTTTGTTAAAAAATCGATTTTTTGGAAGATCAGCCCTATGGGAGCTATATGATATAGTCAACCGAATTTGTTCAAATTTGGCACATTGCTTAAGTGGTCTAAAAAATTTCCAAACACCAAATCTGGTTACGATATCTTTATTAAAAAACGAAATATAGCGAATTTTTCTTTAAAAAAGTTATTTTGGCCGATCGGTCCTATGGGAGCTATATGATATAGTCAACCGATTTCAATCAAATTTAGTACAGTGATTGGGAACTATAAAAAACTTTCGAATACCAAATTTGGTTACGATATCTTCGTAAACAAACGAATTATTCATCTAAAACGCTTTTTTTTGTCGAGGTCGTCTCAAACACCCCCATGGGAGCTATATAATTTATCCCCGATATCAAAAAAATAAAATAAACTTGCCTCCTATGGAATAATATGGGATCTAATGTGAAAGTTTGGTAACTCTAGGTCTTACCATCTCTGAGATCTAGGCGTTCAAACGGACGGACGGACGAACTCTGATCATATTTTAGGCAACTTTGGGGTGTCTCCGACGTCTCCTTCTATATGCTACATACATTTTCGGCTTGCACAAACTTAATATACCCTTGGTACCATACGGTACAGGGTATAAAAACAGAAAAAAAATCATGAGAAACAAAAATCTTCTACTATACACACAGCATGTTCTATACTTTCAAAAAGATGAGAAAAAAAAGCTTTTTTATATTTTAGAGGGATATTTTTCTTCCAAATCTTAAGCCACTATATTTAATATTTATTTTTGAATATATGTAGCTCAATAAAAAAAATGACTACAAATTTTAAAAATTACAGAATTGGATTAAAAAAATAAATTATTTGAAAAAAGTTAAAAATTGTATTTCTAATATA
>JBAMAX010002363.1:0-17891 GCA_037043745.1 Chymomyza amoena | reverse complement strand
GATAAACAGCAGGGACAGAGAGACGGATGGATGGACGGACTGAGGGAGAGACAGACGGATAGACAGACAGTCAGAGTCTAAAGTTGGCTATTAGTCAATGCATGGTTCATTCAGTCATAGACATAACACTTATCAGCTGTTTTTGCTGTGCGATTGATTTGTAATCTTTTGATACACTATAAGAGGTACATTAGCTACAGAAAACGATTTGGTTAAATTGTCAAATTTTTTTAATCTAATAATTAAGAAAAAAAAAAAGTGAGGAATTTCTTAATTGCATCTTGCAAGGTGTTTTGCTTAGGTACAGTAAATATTTTTTACTTAAAAAGCTGATAACATATTATATAAATTAAAAATTTAATTTTAAAAATCATGAAATTCGAAAGCTTGTTATATATTTATTTTTTCTTCATATTTTATCTATAATCTGCCTTTATTAGGCAATAGGTAAGATTACTAAATACTCATTAGAAATATTATAATGTAAGCTCGCTTTTATAGAGCATACCAAAGTCGTTACATTTCCTTTTGCAACTGACCCATTTGCTCATTGTTGTTGTTAGGCTTTGTTTTACACAGTGCTCGGCAAATTTTTTTTTGCTATTTGGCTGAAATGAAAGCCGCAAAATGCAAAAGTGCCATAAACTTGGAAAGCTGCAGCTGCATAAGCACGAATGCAGTTCGAGACCGGGTCTATGCGCTCTTTGGCCAAGTGCAGCTGGCTGACCGAATTGGCCAAGTTTATGTGCCACGTTTCGCCGTCATGCATTGATTTCAATTTCGTTGCGCCTTTTTGACTTTTGACAGACGAGAGGTGGCGGCGGCGGCAAGACTCTTGTTTGCTTTGACTGTGCACAGGAAGCAACACCAACAACAATGTGGAGATTTGGAACTGGCACAACAACAACAACAACACCAGCTATAAAAGCAATAACAATTTTGCATGCTTGCCAATTCATTGAACATTTTTTTTGTTGCTTTTTTTAAAGAGTTTACTTCAAAGAGTTGGAGCATATTTATTTTGTTGCTATGTTTGTTGAATCCAAAATCCGCTTATTAGTAGCCACAAAGTAAACAAATGCTGTGGCTAAAAGATGAGGTGAGGCTATATACTTTATTGGGAGTTAAAGGAAATAAACATCAATAGATTAGGTTGGCCAGCTAATAGAATCAACAATGTTTTAAAGGGAATAGTCCCTTTCCAACTGCTTCAGAAAACTCTTTTAGGAGACCTTCTGCTGAAAGAAGATTTGGGACCCTAAAATGACATCGGAAAGGTGGTGTCGGTCGTTGCGGTTCGCTTACGCGGAAAGTTGTCTGATTGTCACACGGCAGTGACCAGCGATGATTCTCTAACTAGCCGATCCAAGTAACTCACAACAACCAGCTTTACGCTAGGTACCCTCTAGTTAGCCCCTGGGTACCCCATTCCAGGAGTGAGCTAATGTGAGAAGGCGGCCCCTCAGGCTATCTGAGTTTGAGGACGTTTTGCTTGGAAGCGTAAGGGGACATCTACTACCCTGCAAGGGAGTCGAAGGCCGTCATTTCCTTCTTAAACCCCATGACTACGAAAGTATCAAAAAAGCCCCAGTATGAAGGCGAGCGATACAGGCCAAAGCCCACATTGGGTTCGTCGCGCCATAGAAGAAGAGGAAAATGACATCGATCGAATTTATTTTTGCAACATATTTTAATGTTTTTTTTTAAAGAATGTCAAATGACACTCTCTAAGGTCAGCAGATAATATAGTTAGACACTTTGAGATCCGTCAAAGGGATCCAGATTAGCGTAAAAGAAGAAGAGTCTTCTAAGTACAGGAGATAATTTACTTAAGGTATTTTGGGATCAAGATTGCAGTAAGCTAAGAATATATTATTAGATTAGAGTAAAAAAAGATATATCTTCTAGACCAAAAAGAATATAATAATAATACTTAAACACTTTGGTAAAATAATATACGTAGACACTTTGGGATTCTTCAATGTGCACCAGGTTAGAATAAAAGAAGATGTGTCTTCTAAGTACAGAAGATAATTCACTTAGACATTTTGGGATCAATATTGCAGTAAGTTAAGAATATATTATTAGATTAGAGTAAAAGAAGATGTGTCTTCTAGACCAAACTTTGGTATCAAGATTAAAGTTAAAGAAGATGTGTCTTCTAAGCTCTGATTAAAACAAACATAGATACTTTGGGATTAGTCAATGGGATCTAAATTAGAGTAAAAGAAAATAGTTCTTCTCAGCTCAGAAAATAATATACGTAGAAACTTTGGGATCAAGATGGGATTGAAAGATAATGTATCTTCTAAGCTCACAAGATAATAAACTTAGACACTTTGGGGTTCTTCAATATGAACCAGGTTAGAGTAAAAGAAGATGTGTCTCCTAAGCTCAAAAGATAATATAGTTAGACACATCGGCTCGTCATTGGAATCCAGATAAGGGAAAAAGATGTGTCTTCAAAGCTCAGAATATGATATAGCTCGACACATTGAGGCTCGTCATTGGAATCCAGATATTGGAAAAAGATATATTTTCTAAGCTCAGAAGATAATATAGTTCGACATATTGGGGCTCGTCATTGGAATCCAGATAAGCGAAAAAGATGTGTCTTCTAAGCTCAGAAGATAAGATACTGAGGAACTTTTAATCAAGATTAGATTGAAAGAAGATGCATCTTCTAAAACTAGAAGATAATATACTTAAACACTTTCGGTTTTGTTAATGAGATCCAGATTGGAATGAAAGAAGATGCATACTCTAAGCTCAGCAGATAATATTATTAGACACTCTGGGGTGCATCAATCGGATCCAGATTCTAAGCTTAGAAGATAATGTATGTAGATCAATCAGTCGTACTCAGATTGGAATAAAAGAAGATGTGTCTTCTGATTTCAAAAAAATGCTTAAAATGTTGACTTAGATCAAAATAAATGTAATTTAAAGTATTTACGAGGCAAAAAGATTTTAGAACCTAAGTTATATTTTCCTGCTGAAAGTAAGCACTCTTAATCACAAATATTTAGTCATTATTGTAGTTGTCAAAAAAGTACCTCATAGGCCTATTCCTCGCTTTAAATCTAATATTTTTTAGAGTAATTATAATTTTATTTTTAAGAGTACCCAAGCGTCTACAAGCCCACACTACTCTTACCCTTTATATATTGTGCATTTGAATGCCAGCAGGAAACGGGTCAACTGAGTCGCTCAACCCGTTGGCGGCTGGCTAACCATATTTCCAAAGCTCATATGTAGCCTAACCCGACCCGCGGATATGGACCTACCTCATCACTTAACTTTTGACAATTGAGTTGTGTGCCACAGATTTGGTTAACACTCGAGCTTGTCGCACCATGAAACCAAAACGAGCCACTTTTTTTTTTGTTTCCCTGCAACAATCTAATAAAAAAGCGGCAGGGCTACACCAAATACATACAGTATGGATTACACATACACAGTTTTTGATAAACATTCCTCTGAACGAATAACGTTTTTCATTGAACAACAAAAGTGTTTGGAATTTTTCAAAAACTTTACGCTTGAATTTCAACGTCAGCAAAAATCGCATCACAAAAACAAAAACCCCTCTTTAGAGCTCAAGCTCCAAACTCTATTGCTACAAATTGTGAAACGAGTTGGGACTTGATTCCTCGACAGTCCGGCCAACTGCCGGACAATGTCACATTCACAGCTATGAAAACAACGACCAGGATGACGACATATGCTCCACGACACCAACACGTCTGGGCAGAGAGACCCGCTCAGTTTCCAGTTCCACACGTCCATAACAAATCTATCTTTTATTATTTTATTCGTTTTTTTGCTCCCCCATTTTTTTTTTTTTATTATTTTGTTGCTGCAGCATGTTATATGCCCCCTGCCCCAGCTCCCTCGGAACGTTCTTGTGGTATTTATTTATTTAGCTTTTTGCGAGAGGAATTTTCAGCTGTAGCGTCGACAGTTTTGCTGCCCATTCTGTGCTTTATTTTTTTATGTCGTGTCTGCACTTTTTCAACGTCCCGGACGGTCAGCCAACGGCGGCTAACGCTGTTGCCACTGCTGCAACGTGCCCTGCCCACCTCGCCTACTCACTGAGTGCAACACACTGTGGCACAGTTCAGTGGCTACGTTCCGGTTGCGTTCCGCCAGCTTTTGCGTTTAACTTTTGCCATGACAAGTTGTTCAACTTAAAGAGTCGAGTTGAGTTGCCTTTTACATACTTTCACATATGTGTTTAGTCTGGCAACCAATCATCGGCGTTGCCATATCGATAATTTTTATAGCCTCAGCATCGATCAACTCTAATCTTCATCGTATTGTTTTTATATGATTTTCTATGAGCACGTAAGCGAATTTTATCGCAAACGTGATTTTTACAGCATACTACTTGGCTATAAAGATGAAGATGATGATGACTTTATATATCATAATGCCAGATTAAACTTTTGCTGTTAGTTTTGCCAATTTTTACAAGTTTATCAAAGAGTAGAAAATGGCTGCATGAGTAAAATAACTAGATTATCTAGATGGCTAAAAAAAATTTAGTTTTTCGTGCTTGAAGTAAGTAATAATAGATTTGAGGATATAAGAACGTGGATGCTGTAGAATTAAGATTTAATTTTAAGCATTTTTTTTTTTATATTATATATTCCGAAATGGGTATAGAAATAAGCTGTAAATACTTCTCAGATGGCTAAATATTTAATATATGCATAAAATGTTCTTCAAAAATATATTGATCCAACAATTACGTATCTTGCAACAAGTTTTCATCTTCGTTGAGAGTTGAGACTATTAAAAAAAAAAGTTCTAAGCCTCAGAGGATTATTGTGGATATTAAAACTAGCTTATAGAATTTACAAGTACTTTTGGCAACATTTTTGAACACAATATGATAACCTTTTTATGCCCTACATACCAAGCTCGAATTGAACACATCAATCGAGCCAAACTAGTATTTTTAACAAAATATATAAAAATTAAAAAACTGGTATTAATTTAACGCAAATACTGTTTGAAAAATGTTGGGAATTATAAACTTAAAATATGGTAAAATATCTCCTATTAATAATTATAATAAATTATCGATAAGAAGTAATTTCATTAAACTATTGTTTGAACAAGTTGTGAATTACAGTACACAAGTTTACACAAAAAATTTAGCTTTGTAAAAAAGTGTTTTAAAGTTTTAATTTTGAGTCAAGAAAAACAAAAATTACCTTTTTTCTTTCTTAAGCAGCGTTTTCGAGATTTTTTTTTAAAAATATATGTATGGGCACTTTGTTCAGTTTTTCATTAATATCACGTGAACAAAATTTTGTATCGACATGAAAGATGATTAGATCGATAGCTTTAGATGTTTTTTTTATATGGATATTTACATAGAAAAATATTCAACTTACAAGCAACCAAAGTAAAAAAATAAAAAAATGACAAATTAATATTTTTTTTTTAGAAAATAAGTCAAAAATAATGAAACGAACTAAAAAATTTATTATTTTTTTTTATGCGCTATTACCAATTTAGATTAAAAAAAAAATTGTTCCAAAATACTAAGAAGATTATCCCAGGCTTTGGTAAGCGAATTTTGAAACTTAAGATCATATAACATTAAAAAAATTTAAATTTATATGGACGGTCGGACGTTGCTGCTTATTATATTTAGTTATATAAAATAAATATTATGAGAATGTATTATAACTTTTGGCACATCTTGACCAAAAAATATTTCTTTTTGACATTATAAATAAAAAAAAATATAAAAAATACAAAGAAACAATTCATCAGCAAGTACCTTTAAATTTCTGAACTTTGTTAAAGTTAAAAAAAATTGCAAGAAATGTAAAAGTTATCCACTTCAACCAAACGAGTTGCTTAACTTATGTCATGCTTTGTTTAAACAAGCTGTGAACTATAAGCTATAAAAAGTGAATTACTTTTGATTGGCATATATTAGGTCTACAACTTTGCTCCCGTTTTTCAAAAGATGGCGCTAGTAGCCAGTAATAGTTCAAATAAATAAATCACACCTGTTTTCCATCAGTTGTGACATCGATAAATATAACATTACATCGATATTAGTTAATTTTTGTTTGCGTCATATAGTTACACTTAATTAAATATGTCAACTTATAAACCGAAATCACGTCATTTGCGGGAGATTTTACTTTTTCATTTCAACATGAAAAAATCGGCGGCTGAGGCTCATCGGGTTATTTCAAGTACTTATGGTGATGATACTATTAGTGAAAGAACGTGTCGCGAGTGGTTCCAGCGCTTTAAAAGCGGTGATTTTGTTGTTGAAGATCGGCAAAGCGGTGGCAGAGAAAAAACTTTTGAAGATGATGAACTGGAGGCTTTACTTAATGAAGACTCGTGCCAAACTCAAGAACAGCTAGCAAAATCATTGGGAGTAACTCAGCAAGCAGTATCAAAACGCCTGGAACAGCTGGGGATGATCCAAAAACAAGGATACTGGGTACCGTATCAGTTGAAACCAAGAGATGTTGAGCGACGTTTATTTGCTTGTGAACAGCTGCTTGAAAGACAAAAACGAAAAGGATTTCTTTATCGTATTGTTACTGGGGACGAAAAATGGGTGCACTACGACAACCCTAAGCGACGCACATCATGGGGATTGCCCGGCCACACTCCTACGGCGACACCTCGACAGAATATTCACGGATCCAAGGTCATGTTGTGTATTTGGTGGGATCAGCTTGGCGTAATTTATTATGAGCTGCTAAAACCTTCTGAAAAAATTACTGGTGCACTTTATCGAACGCAATTAATGCGTTTGAGTCGGACATTAAAAGCAAAACGGCCGCAATACGCTGATAGACACGAAAAAGTAATTTTGCAACACGACAATGCTCGACCTCACGTGGCGAAAGTAGTCAAGACGTACCTCGAAACACTGAAATGGGAAATTCTACCTCACCCGCCATACTCTCCAGATGTTGCTCCATCTGATTACCATTTATTTAGGTCGATGGCACACGGCCTGGCGGGCCAGTGCTTCGATTCTTTTGAAAAAGTGAAAGAATGGATCGATTCTTGGATCTTATCAAAGGATGAAGAATTTTTCGGACGCAGGATTCGTTTGTTGCCTGAAAGATGGGCCAAAGTAGTGGAAAGAAAAAAGTGACGGACAATACTTTGAAACATAAATAAGATACCATTTTTTTTATATAATTTTTAAAATTAAAAAAAAAACCTAATATATATAGTATTTTTCAATAGGGACGCTACAAAAGTAGACCGATAGGGACAGCAAACGACGCCATATTTTTTCCAGCTCTCTTCAGTAAGGTTTGCCATTTCATCATGGAAAGATATAAGATCCAACAACGAGTTGAAATTATTAAAATTTACTACCGAAATTCGGAGTCAGTGGTCGCAACTTTAAAAGCGCTACGTTCAATTTATGGTTTTTATTGTTAATAATAACTTTCAAATCGGAAGCAGAAGTAAATAATATTAAATTGGTTTATAAAAAAAGAGGGAATCTGTTTGCGCCAGCTAGTTGCTAAATCACTTGCTTAACTAAAAAGAATCGATTATTTTATATCGATAAAGCTTTAAATAATTTTAAACATATAATCCATTTTGAATAGTAATTTGTGTCAGTTTAAATATATTTTTTACACCAAGTTTTTTTTCGAATTAATGAATGTTGGAATAAAAGAGTTGCCAGATCGCTTGAGTAACTAAAAAGGGCGTACGTAAAGTCGGGCGCGGACGACTTTAGATACCCTCACCACTAGCTTGTAATAAAGTCCGATTTCTTCACAAAAAACCAAAACAGAAGAATTTTAAGCAAAATTGTTTTTTTGACCGATCGTTCCTATGGAGCTATAGATGGATAGTCAAACGATTTCAATAAAATTTGACACAGTGCTTAAATACCTTAAAAAGATCTGAATGCCAAATTATTTCAAATATCTTTAAATACAAACAAAACACATCGAATTTTGTAGAAAAAACGTGTTTTTGGAAAGATTGGTCCTATGGGAGCTACATGATCTAGTCAAACGATTTGGATAAAATTTAGTACAGTGCTTAGGAACTATAAAATACTCACGAATGTCAAATTTGGTCCCAATATCTTAACATACAAACGAAACACAACAAATTTTGTTAAATAATCGATTTTTTGGAAGATCGGACCTATGGGAGCTATATGATATAGTCAACCGATTTTGTTCAAATTTGGCACATTGCCCAAGTGGTCTAAAAAATTTCTTAACCCCAAATCTGGTTACGATATCTTTATTAAAAATCGAAATACAGCGAATTTTTCTTTAAAAAAGTTATTTTGGCCGATCGGTCCTATGGGAGCTATATAATATAGTCAACCGATTTCGATCAAATTTGGTACAGTGATTGGAAACTATAAAAAACTTTCGAATACCAAATTTCGTTACGATATCTTCATAAACAAACGAATTATTCATCTAAAACGCTTTTTTTTGTCGAGGTCGTCTCAAACACCCCCATGGGAGCTATAGCATTTATCCCCGATATCAAAAAAATAAAATAAACTTGCTTTCCTATGGAATAATATGGGATCTAATGTGAAAGTTTGGTAACTCTAGCTCTTACCATCTCTGAGATCTAGGCGTTCACACGGACAGACGGACGGATGGACAGACGGACGGACGGACAGACGGACATGGGTATATCGACTTCTCTATTCACCCTGATCATATTTTAGGTAACTTTGGGGTGTCTCCGACGTCTCCTTCTATATGTTACACACATTTTCGGCTTGTACAAACTTAATATACCCTTGGTACCATACGGTACAGGGTATAAATATAAAAAAATGCTTCCATTTATACATTTAAAAAATAAAATAAAAAATTTAGTGTGACCAGCTTTAGTTGTTTTTACCTATGCGTGTGTCTCATAATTACTTAATTCCAACTGAAATAATTAAGAAACAAATACAAAGAGAAAGATTGTTTCCATTTATGTATATTTTTTAAAAAATAAAATAAATTTAGTGTGACCAGCTTTAGTTGTTTTTACCCATATTTTGTGTGTGTCGCATAATTATTTAATGGCACAGTCCAACCAAATAATTAAGAAATAAATACCAAAAGAAAGATTGCTTCCATTTATAAATTTTTTTTAAATAAAATAAATTTAGTGTGACCAGCTTAAGTTGTTTTGACCCATGCGTGTGTCGCATAATTACTTAATGCCACAGTCCGACCGAAATAATTAAGAAATAAATACAAAGAGAAAGAGTGTTTCCATTTATTATGGGTATATTTTCGATTTTTTTTTGGTACGGGCTTTTCATCAAGCATTTGAGATAATTTTTCAATCAAAAGCAAAACCGTTACGACCACAACAAGCCAAAAACAATTACAGTTGGGACAATTGGACAGCCAATTGACCATCTCGCATAGTAATACAATAATTTTAAGCAAAAGTTATTAAGCTTTGTTTGTTTTCATCATTATTTTCACGGCTACAGGTAGAGCGGAGATCTGGAGACGTCGGAGACGAAGCCAAACTGAATCAGTAAATTGTTGCTGATGATGTCGATCTGTTGGCCCGATCGTGTGCCTGCATTTTGTCTGGGCCATTTTCGGCCATTAAGAGTGAAAATCTTGTGTAAATCGAATTATTTGTAATTTATGGTGTGGCAGTTGTTCAATAAATGGAGGTTATTACCAAGGCAACGGCTCTGGAACCGACTCTGACTCTGGCTGTGACTCCGACTCTGGCAATGGCAACAAGCCAAAAGCAAAGTACTCGGTACACTTTCTTATAAGCCATAGCTAAACCAATAACCATTAAGCGTGCTAAAATCAATCCGACCCCCAACCCCCTTGCAGCACCCGGCCAAACCACCCGCTTAATCCTCATCAAAACTGTTGGCCACATTGCTCTTTGCTTTCCTGCGGTTTCATTTGGTCTCGACGGCTGCTGCTGCTGCAATTTGCAGACGATTTGTGGTTGTGGTTTGGGCCTGTGTGGGCAACAAGGACCGCATGATATGCCCCAAACTGGTTCAAAGAGATTATCGATTTTCAATTACCTTGGCAAGAGTGTGGCTAAGTAGTTTGGTTTTTGTTTAGTCTAGCAATTTTCATAACTGCTCCAAGAACCCAACAACAGCAATAAGGTTAACAAATGCAACATACTAGATAGAAAAACAAATAAGATGAGCTGAAAGATCGTTTTTGTAGCTTCTATACGTAGGAGGAGGCAACGTCTTAGGATCATGTTTTTACTCACTAATTTGTCTAAATCAAAAACACATTATTCTGGATAATGATTAAGCTACAAAGTTGTTGGATAACAAAAAAGTTGCTTCCGCAATAATTAGGTTTTTATAATGAACCATTTCTTAAATTGCAACTGGTTAATTTCGTGTAATTTTTTTAGGTTAAAGGTAAAACAAGCTATTGGATTAAAATTATATTGTATAGTACATAATAATAGATTTTAATACAGTATTGATAATACAATAAAAGTGAAAACTCTATACGTACGATGCAAAAATTTGATATTAAAAAGCTAAAGAACCGAAATCCGAAAGACAAATTCGTATCTAAAATTTCTAACTTAAACGTCCCAGAAAATGAAACAGAGAAGGCTTGGGAACATCTTAGCGAAGCTATGCAAAATGTATATGGTAAATGGCTCGGAAAAAAAGCTAGGTCGAAAAAAGAATAGATGACGGTTGAGAGCTGGAAACGTATACTAGAAAGGAATAACGACTTTGGGATACCCTGTACCACTAGCTTGCAATAAAATCCGGTTCCTTCATAAATAACCAAAAACAGAAGAATTTTTAAGCAAACATTTTTTTTTGTCCGATCGTTCCTATGGGTGCTATATGATATAGTCAACCGATTTTGTTCAAATTGGGAACAATGCTTGGATACTTTAAAAAACTTCTGGTCGCCAAATCTGGTTTCGATATCTTTATTTAAAAAAATATGTCGTAATGTGAAAGTTTGGTAACTCTAGCTCTTACCATCTCTGAGATCTAGGCGTTCACACGGACGGACGGACGGACGGACGGACAGACGGACGGACAGACGGACAAGGGTATATCGACTTCTCTATTCATCCTGATCATATTTTAGGTAACTTTGGGGTGTCTCCGACGTCTCCTTCTATATGTTACATACATTTTCGGCTTGCACAAACTTAATATACCCTTGGTACCATACGGTACAGGGTATAAAAATGAAATATAGCGAATTTGGCATAAAAAAAGTTATTTTGGCCGATCGGTCCTATGGGTGCTATATTATATAGTCAACCGATTTTGATTCAATTTGGGACAGTGCTTGGGAACTATAAAAAACTTCCGAATGTCAAATTTGGTTAAGATATCTTCATAAACAAACGAATTATTCATCTAAACCTTTTTTTTTCGAGGTCTTCTGAAACACCCCTATGGGAGCTATATAGTTTAACCCCGATATCAAAAAAATAAAATAAACTTGTCTCCAATGGAATATAGGATCTAATGTAAAAGTTTGGACAGACGGACGGACAGACTGACATGGGTATATCGACTTCTCTATTCACCCAGATCATATTTTTGGTAACATTTTCGGCTTGCACAAACTTAATATACCCTTTAAACCATACGGTACAGGGCTTAACAAGAAAGCTTACTATGATGATCTGGCGAAGAATGCGCAGATAGCGCCTGAAAAAGGGGATATTAGAAATCTCCATAGTCTGGTAAAAACTATTAGAGGTAGGATGCACGTTGCAATGACTTGCCCTATAGAAGACGAAAGTAGCAACATGGTTACTGCTCAGAATGAAAAATTTTAAGTTTGGAAGAGATACTTCGAAGCAATATTAAATTCCAACAAAACCTCCAATGAGAATCTCCTGATCCCAAGAAGTCATAATGTACGCAGGCAAATAAAAGCAAGCCCTCCCACACCAAGGAAATTGAAACTGCAATTAACACACTGAAAAAAGCAAAGCTACGGGAGCAGACAAAATTGCCGTTGAATGCTTCCAAGCGAATGTTCATATAATGGAACAAAAGCTAACTCCGATCTTGGAATCTGTTTACACCTCTGAAAATGTGCCTAAATCTTGGAAAGTATCGGTAATTATCAAGATTCCGAAGAAGGGAAACCGAGAAATATGCTCTAACTTGAGGGGTATCTCTCTCCTGCCAACCATCATAAAAATCCTCAACCAGATCATACTAAGCCGCATTTCCGAGCCACTCAACAACGTTCTACGTAGAAATCAAGCTGGCTTTCGCCCTCAAAGATCTTGTATAGATCTAATAAACACTGAACGTAGTATCGTAAAGCAATCCGAGGAATACAGCTCTACGTTATATCAAAGAATATAGAACTACTATTTCTATATTCTTTGGTTATATCTAGTTTTCATAGATTTTCAGAAAGCCTTGGACACCTTTGAAGGGAGGCAATATGCGTGGCACTTCGAGCTAGATGTATTTCAGACAATATTATCAGTATCATAAAAGCGTCGTATACTGGGTCTTTATGTCGAGTTTTCCACGGCGGATACCTAAGCGATCCTTTTAAATGCAATAGGGGAGTGAAAGAAGGATGCACACTGTCGCCCTTGCTCTTTATTACCGTTCTTGATTTGGTATTTGAAACAGCTGAATTAAATTGTTTTGGAATCAAATGGAAATTTAACCGTAAACTAAGAGATCTAGAATATGCGGATGATGTTGTATTATTTTCTTCCCGTCATTCGGAACTTCAATCCCAGTTAGATAGACTCGCCACAGAAACCTCAAAAATTGTTCTTAAAATCAACTGCGCAAAAATGAAAAGTTTGCGGGTAAACCCCACTAATACAAGCGCCCTTAGTATCGTCAACTTGCACATGGAAAGCTTTGAGAAATTCGAGTATCTCGGAAGCCAAATTACACCATCCGGAGGAGCATTTGACGATGTAGACTGCAGAATTCGTCAAGCCAGAGCCGCCTTTGGACAATTAAATAAATTCTGGAGAGAGCCGAATATGCGGGAAAAAATATTTTTTATACTTGACTAGGTGAAACGGTCTTTATACAAGCAAGTCCTTAATTAGATAATAACAAATATGATAACTAAAATTTTTGGTAAGTATTAACAACAATTTTTTTATTTTATTAATATTGGATAAGTAATCATTAATGTATATACTTATATGTTAAAAAAAAATGTTAGGAAATCATTATAAAACACTAGCGAAAAATTAAGGGTCTCCAACTACTTGTATACATACCTTAATGTGTAACTAATAGTAGTAACTAATAATAACTAATAATTTTCGATATATAAAGAAAATTTCTTTGTCGTAATTTTAAGCAAAGTTTTGAAAAATATTATACTCGAACGTAAACTTTGAAATTAGAAATAATTTTTTCATACCGTTTTTTTGCGACTCGTATTTTCTGCTCCAAATTTCACGATTCCGTAACTTCTCGTAATTCCGTTTCTCAAGGTATACACGATGCAACAGATTGTAGATGTTGTATTTTTTTTTTATTGAAAATAAATTTTATAAGAAGACCACGCGATATAATCGATGGTACAGCCGGCTCGATAAACAGCAAATACGATAAATTCTTATATTTCCCTTTTATCTTTTCGATAAGCTATCGTATTATGGATTGAGTTATTATTTTCGATAAATCCTCATACTCTTCTTACTTTACTTTAGGCAAAAAGGAATCTGCGTTGGTTTCATCATCGTAAAGAGCTCGCTTTTTACTCTTTTGTGTCGAGACAAAATTTTTTTTCACGAAATTTTTTAGGTTAAAAATAATCCAAAATAATGTTTTTTGAAAATTCTCGAAAACTGTTCTTAAGAATGTAAATTTCATCTTTTTTGTCCCAAGTCAAACTAAAAAAAAAAAACTCTTCATTTTAAATGTTATCTCGATGATCCTAAAAATTGTAAACTTTTTTTATTCTTATAAAAAATATTTTATAATTGCGAAAATGTAATTTATTTCATTTTTTAATTTATATTGATGGAAATTCCACTATTTAGATGTTGTATTAAAAGATTAATTTTTTGTGCATTGATCCGTTATAGTCATCTACAAACAATTTTTTTGCATTCTTTTTTTGGGTTAAATAAAAAAAAATTAAAAATATTTATCAATAAATGCCTATCTTTGAATTGACATAAATAGATTTCAAAAATATTAAAAAATATTTTAAAAATTACATAAGCTCAAGATACGTAAAGTTTTTAATATATTTCAACAGTTTCTCTCACAGCAAAGCAATCGGATTTAAAGCACATAAAAAATGCGTTTTAGTGACGAATATTTAATTCGTTTTCGTTTTCCAGAGCTGACTAATAAGATTTTAGATTTACTGCCACCGAAAACCTTGTTTGTTATTTTTTAAAATTATATCGAGACTTTATGGGGCTTGCTAGTGTCAAACCATAAATTGACGCAGTTTATTATATATTAGTACCTATACTATATCCATATTTTTATACCCTGTACCGTATGGTACCAAGGGTATATTAAGTTTGTGCAAGCCGAAAATGTATGTAACATATAGAAGGAGACGTCGGAGACACCCCAAAGTTACCTAAAATATGATCAGGGTGAATAGAGAAGTCGATATACCCATGTCCGTCTGTCCGTCTGTCCGTCTGTCCGTCCGTCCGTCTGTCCGTCCGTCCGTCCGTGTGAACGCCTAGATCTCAGAGATGGTAAGAGCTAGAGTTATCAAACTTTCACATTAGATCCCATATTATTCCATAGGAGGCAAGTTTATTTTATTTTTTTGATATCGGGGATAAATTATATAGCTCCCATGGGGGTGTTTGAGACGACCTCGACAAAAAAAAAGCGTTTTAGATGAATAATTCGTTTGTTTATGAAGATATCGTAACCAAATTTGGTATTCGAAAGTTTTTTATAGTTCCCAATCACTGTACCAAATTTGATCAAAATCGGTTGACTATATCATATAGCTCCCATAGGACCGATCGGCCAAAATAACTTTTTTAAAGAAAAATTCGCTATATTTCGTTTTTTAATAAAGATATCGTAACCAGATTTGGCGTTTGGAAATTTTTTAGACCACTTAAGCAATGTGCCAAATTTGAACAAAATCGGTTGACTATATCATATAGCTCCCATAGGTCCGATCTTCCAAAAAATCGATTTTTTAACAAAATTTGTTGTGTTTCGTTTGTTTGTTAAGATATTGGGACCAAATTTGACATTCGTGAGTATTTTATAGTTCCTAAGCACTGTACTAAATTTAAATCCAAATCGTTTGACTAGATCATATAGCTCCCATAGGACCAATCGGTCCAAAAACACGTTTTTTATACAAAATTCGATGTGTTTTGTTTGTTTGTAAAGATATTTGAAATAAATTTGGCATTCATATCTTTTTTAAGGTATTTAAGCACTGTGTCAAATTTTATTGAAATCGGTTGACTATATCATATAGCTCCCATAGGAACGATCGGTCAAAAAAAATTTTTGCTTAAAAATTCTTCTGTTTTTGGTTTTTTGTGAAGAAATCGGACTTTATTACAAGCTAGTGGTACAGGGTATCCTAAAGTCGTCCGCGCCCGACTTTACGTCCGCCATTTTTTTTTTGTTATTATGTAAGTATTATGAAATAGGAGCTTCTGTCAGAGATCTAAACGTAGCAAATTTTGTCTAAATTAAAGATTCAGATGGTAGTATTAACATACTTAAAAAGGAATTATGAAATATTTTTTATAATACAAAGTATCAAATAAAAAAAAATTAAGAAAAGCATAAGAAAATTGTTACAGAAACAACACAAATACTTTAAAAAATTTGTCTTTGTGACAATTTTATTAAAAGAAAAAAAGTTACAAAATATTTACTAATAACAACCATTTTCTTATAAAAAAAATATATAATACAAAAAAAAAGTTTTAATGTTTTAACGTTTTAAAAATAAAAAACCAAATAATTTGGTTAATGATTAACATGATATGATTAAAAAAATGTAGATAAACTAAAACTGACTAATGAAAAACCTAAATCTAAAAAAAAAAGATTTTATGAAAAGTCCCAAAACAAAATTTTTCATCGCTGATATCCACATTAGTACATTTTTCAAGTTCTCTAGGATAAGTGCAAATTAATGTTTGGCTTGTATAATGATTCCTTCTACTTTTATTAACAAAACTTATTTTCAGAACTATCAAATCGACATTCATCAAACTTTTGTAAAAACGCCTTAAACAAAATATTTTTTTGGAATTTCATAAGTGCTTGGAACTCACTCCATTTCATAAAGGAAAAGAAAGTATTAGAATCTAAGTACTCACTGTACGTGAACAATGGATATATCCATTTTGGGTAATAAAACAAATCAATTTCTGGGTTCATATCTATTTATATATAGTACTTACTTGTCTAAAGGACACTCGATTACTTTGTTTAAATTCTGCAAAAGAAGATACATTTTTGTTTTGATTAGAAAGTTGGGACACCAAATAAAAAAGATCACTTAAATTAGTTGTAATTTCGGTTTGATATAATTTGTAGAATATAAAGGTTATTATATTTTTTATTTGCAATATAAAAGAATGTCAATAAAAAGGTTAGAAAAGCGTTTGGAATTAACTAGCTTGGAAAACATTTTCATTTTGATTAAGTAAAATGAAACATTCCTAAAATAAACAAGTCATTCCTAATTGGCTAAATAATTTTTTATAAAAATAATAACAAATATTATTCCTTAACTATCCTGGGATTTTTTTTACAAATGATTCATTTTTTTGTGAATATACATTTTTTTACCAAACAAACAAGTATGCTTTGGGCTAAAATAAATAATATCCTAGGATTTGACATATATTGAATATTTTTTTTTGTTTGAGCTCTTAAATTTTTAAATATTGGAATACATTAAAAATTAGATTTCTATAGAAATTATATCGTGACATAGTTATCAATATAAAAGTGTCGGATTGTAGAAAGACCTAAGTATATTATTGAGATCATTTGAGATAATACAAATTTTATCGCAAATATTATTCAATGGCATTAGCAGTGAGCACTCATTATTTTTATTAGTTAATTTATTAATATATTGAATGCATAATAATTAAATAAATATTAATACTTTTGTTCAGTTTAGTTTATGCATTCTCAATTAATTAATTTAATTAGCTTATAAAAATATGTTATGCATAATAATTAAATAAATATTAATGCTTTGTTCAGTTTAGTTTATTTATTCTCAATTGGTTAAATGAATTAATTTATAACAAAAGGTTGTGCATAATAATTAAATAAATAGTAGTTATATATGCAATAAAGACTTAACTTTTACACAATTTATTAATATTGTTTATGGAATAATATTATTAGAAATTAAATAAATAAATCGCTAGTTATGCTCAAAAGATCTCACATTTAATTTAATAAAGAAGTCATCTATTCACTTACTACAGAAAATTTTTTGATATTCTGAAACATATTCGAATATTTTGAATAAGTTTGAAAGTGTTCTTTGATTTAAGTACGAATTTCGTGTTATTTTCGAGCTTATTCATTCTCAATAAAAGTATCTCGTACTTAAAAAAATCGCACTTAATCTGAGTTTCAAGTTCTTTATTTTAGCAAATCCGTGCTCGGCTGGTTATGAAGTTCGAAATGTTGCGTTTTAAATACGGAATACTTGATTTTTTTCTCAGTGTAAATAATTCTTATGCATTTTTATACCCTCTACCGTATGGTACAAAGGGTATATTAAGTTTGTGCAAACCGAAAATGTATTTAACATATAGAAGGAGTCGTCGGAGACACCCCAAAGTTATCTAAAATATGATCAGGGTGAATAGAGAAGTCGATATACCCATGTGCAGTTCTGTCCGTCCGTCCGTCCGTCTGTCTG
>JBAMAX010002362.1:0-84899 GCA_037043745.1 Chymomyza amoena | reverse complement strand
TTAAAATTCCTGACTATTTATTTGTTGGACTAGTCTACACTCCCCGTGTTGATTTAGTGCAATAAGACTTAAATCTAGCTGATCTCACACCACACTTAATTCCTTTACTTTATCAATCTTGAAGATTTCTACACTAAGCTCTAAAATCTTCTTTCAGCTCCTTCTCAAGCACCAGAAGAAGCGTATCTATTAGTCTAGCGTTCTTGTTTTTAAAGTTCTTACTCGTTTTCTTACAATTTTTTTTTAACTCTGATATTTTTTATTTTCATTTTTTTTTTCTTTAGCACACATCACACACACACAGATACAGGCACAGTCTTACACACAGAGAACAACTCCCGGCACGTTCTTGGCATCGTTGGTGAGTTGTTGTGGGTCGGTCGATCTCGGTGGAGAACTTGTCGTTGTTACCGCTTCGATTTCTTCAAGTGTATATTGCTATGCGTTTTTCGACGTTCGTTTCGTTCTTGGGCTCTAAGACCGGTTGTTGTTGTTGTTGTTGCTGTTACTCTGGCTGCCAAGCTGCTGCGAGCTCCAATATGCTTGGTTCTTTGGTCAACATTGTGGAGCCTGGTAAAAAAAAAAAAAATTGTGTCTTGAAAATATTTTATGCAATTCCTTGAAGGCGATCTCAAAGTTGCTTTTTCGTTGCTCTTTTTTTTGTGGTTTTGGGGCTATGTGGGCTTGTGTGTGTGTGTGTGAGCTGGCTTGCTCTGTGTGTATGTGTTGGCCACGCTTGCAGAATTGGCGCGCAATTTGACAACGTTCTTGGCCCAGCCCAGCCCAGCTCGAATCTTAAACCCAACTCAGTTTCATGGGGCCTTATGTCCTGCTGTTTCTTGTGCAGCTGCTGCCAACAACAACAACAACATCTTCAACTTGGTACCCGCTGCTTTCTATTCAAAATTCCGCGCAATTTTTGTTGCCAATTTTGAAATATTTTTTTTTTTTCGTTTTTTTAGAGACGCGGCTTGGTAGCGGCGTTGGCGAGGTGGTGAGTAAATACGCCTGGAATTTATTGAATACATATATGTATGGATCGTTATGTGAGTTTTGAGATTGTATTGGCGTATTTTTGTTACGCTTCATCGCCCGTCTGGCATAGGCTGGCTGGCCTGTATATGTAGGTACTAAGCATGTTTGTGTATCTGTATTTGGCTTTTATTATATGGCCGAATATTGTTGGCCAGTCATGCCCCACGATAATGTTAATGGACGTTTGTCGCTTGGCCAGGTATTTTTATTACTTTTGTTACACTAACTTACTTCCTATATGTCGACGTTGCCATCGACGCCGGCTTGGCACTTTTGTTGTTGTTGTTGCTGTTTTTTTGTTGGCATTTTTTCAAAGTCGCCAGCCATTCAAAATGTATGTAAATGCTCGGAAATTCCTATGAATGGATACATTTACAGTTGATTGCTTTGCTTTGCATAATATCTATTTAAATGGCACGAATGGAAATGTTCTATAATTTTCAATTGACTGTGCCCCAATTGAACTCTGAACTTTGTTTTAAATAATACGTTAGGCGTAATCAAATATAACCACTGTTTCCTAAGTAGCTCCATAAATGCCTAAAAAAATACAAAAATACCAACCGCTATAGCCAACGTGCAATGCTGTCTAATCTGCCTACCCTACTTTCACTCCATTTCCAGTCATCATCATCAGCTTCAACCTCATCATCAACATCATCATTATCATCATGATCAGCTCGCTCAATTCAATTTATTCGAACAAACTTTTTCTAGTCGCATGCCAATGAAACAGCTTCAAACCAAAACTGGCAACTCGCAAATGCTCCAACTGGGCGGCAGTTGGAGCTCAGCTTCAGCTTCAGCCAGCGCACCACAGAATTTTGTCCAAGTATTTGTGACTTTGCTTGCAACGAAAAAACCAACAACAAAAAAATGCTGCAGAAAATTGGCGGCTTTTTATACACTAGCTGGGGATACATCGCGTTGCTCTTAAAGAATGCAGCGATAGAAGCCAACGAATCCTCATACTTTGAATTTTCAATCTGAATTGTGACAAATTGAGTAAACTTATTTTTATTAAAAAGCTGATATTTTTTTAACTGATTAAAAATTTGGAGCATTTTTGATAACATACAATGGTTTCGGAATTCCTCTAAGTCTTTTTAAAATTGTTTTTAGATTTTAAGGCATGGCAAGTTTTAATGTACTTTAAAAAAATGTTGGAATGAAACTATATTGAGCATGATTAAGCTGGAGTGGTAACAAACTTCACAGATAACGCCACATCACATCTTAATAGATTGTCTATGATAGGCTTTTGGACATAGTCTTAACAGTGAAACTGGCAGACAAATGCTCTGCTTCCCAGCCAATAGGCCCTGTACCAACCCCGTTTGTGAAACACGTTGTAAATTACTCAGTGGATGGCTTCAAAGCAATCGTTTCGTGGAGAGACCAAATCTTAAGGCCTCCAGATATGGTCTTCCTCGGAATAAGAACGAAAATTGAGTTAACAAATAACTCAAAAACGTATGGCTAAAAATATCTTAAGGATCTTGGTCCCGATCTTCATTTCTCTTGCAAATCCCCTGCTCATTAAAGCAGAGAATAGACACTCTGCGAAAGCCACTTAAAAATATATATCAACGACCTACAAAGGTTCCTTAACCGCATGGAGTGCATATATCCGAGCTATACACACAAATAACCAAGTAACGATTTGAAATCGAGGATGTGGCAACAAAATTGGGCTCATGCATTAAGCTTCAACCAACCAACCAATCTTCGTCCTGAGCCAACGACAAAATCTTAGAAAAACCTTTGAATGAGTAAAAAATTGTGTAATTATCCGACTGGGATGCTCGAGTGTTCTCCTAGACGGTTCCCCTGGAGCAAGCACATAGAAACAAAAAGACGCCTCTGAATCTTAAGGTAACAAAGCTTGCCTTGAACACGTTTGCTCTCACATAAGCACGGACTATAAAGTCCTTCTATATAACTCTGTGCTGAAACCTATCTGGACGTATGGCTCCGAATTATGGGACATCGCAGAAGCAAACATCGACGTTAAACAGTGAACACAAGCCAATATCCTAAGAACAATCGCAATCGGTATCTCCGGGTTACATCAGAACACGACATCTCCTAGGTATATCGTATATATAAATCGAAGCGGGAGAGTGCAACTTAGTATGAAATAAGAAGAGATGCAATAAATAAGAATTGAAAGGAAAATAATTATATATTTATAAATAGCAAAACACCAAATCTTGTTCGCTTTCTCAAGTTTCGAGAAGAGGACAATCCGCTGAAATGCTTATTGCCACTCGAAAGACTTTTAATGAATACATAACCTTGCACTGTGGACATGTTTTTTAAATTCATATGATAGTCAAATATATCATTATTATATACTCAGAAAGAAGACTCGATGTTAATTTAAGATTAGGAAGGTAGGTTAAAACGGCAGTTGGGACTTAGCGTCCCAACTCACTTAGGCCGAGAACAGGCCCCTTGTGATATCGATTTTGGGAGTAAGTTTTATGGATATAGGATTGCCAGGAAAAATTAAGAAAATAAGAAAAGGGGAAAGTGCAGGACGATGCTTAATGTGGGATTCGAGCCCACAACCACTGGGATGATAGTCTATTGCACTGTCGCTAGGCTATCGAGGCCGCTAAATAATTTTTTAAGATTAAATAGGCTCAAAACCCGATATTTTTTTACTTTTGAATTTATAAGAACTTTTTTTTTGTTGTCTAAAAATTCTTCTTTATGGACTACATTATTTGTAATCTCAACAATGTTCATAACGAGTACGAAATATTTTTTGAGCCAATTCTGAAAATCTTTTTGAAGATTCTCAAATAAGATTAATCACACGCTTTACAAAATCCTTGTCTTAAATCCCTCGGTAGAAAATTTTTAATATTTCTTTTTTTCTTTTGTCTGTTTCCAAATTTTTTTACTAAAGTATACGAGTATAGTACTTTAATTTCTTTAATTAAGGCAAGCTGTGTGTTGGAATGCCTGAAGTATCTTTAGTAGCCATCTTTACCTAACACAAAATCCAAATCGAAGATGGGTTTAACTGATTCCTAGAGGAACATGTAATTTGTGATATATTTCAGCGTAAATAAAATGTCATAATATCGAAAAGTTGGAATCATATAGAACAATATTAAGAAAAACATAAAAAAATTTATTCTAAGAAATAAAAATTTAAATTTCTTCCAAATTAAAAATCAAAATCGTATTTTTGGTAAGTATTTTAAAAAATAAATATTTACCATGTAGTCCATAACGTGAAAAAGACGTGACAGATTCTATAAATTGTATAAATGTATTATTAATCTGGATGAACTGTCCAGTCAGACATGCCTGTCTAGTAAGGTATATAGTACAGTCAAAAACTACACACTGAAATTTATTTTACTAAATACTTTAAGGACCTCTACTCCGTAGGTTTAACCATTATTTGGACTTTTAAGTCGGCCCATTTATCACCAATTCTATTACTCATACTAAAAAACTTTCAATGCTAAAAATGGTCAAAACTTAACTTTAAGTTTTATTTATATTAGAAAGTATACCCAAACGTTCATATTTTGAGCGGTAGGGGGCGCCAAAGTAACTAAAACGCAGTTTTTCGTGAATTATGTGATGGGATTTCCGTTTCTTCAGTATAAAGAAAAAATTATGTCAAAAAATTTTGAATCTTTAAAATATCATATATTTTACAATTATCTGCAAGTCAGATCAATTTTTTCGATTTATGTAAAGATCTGCTCATCACTCTTAGGATATTTCATTTTATTTATACAAACGGCTACAGTAAAGGTCAGTTAACCTTATATTATTGTATAAAAATACATTTTTGGATAAATAAAGCAATGAAAAATAGTTATTAACTAATTTAAATCTCCAAAATGGCCAGAGACAAGGATTATTGCAAATAAATATAAAATATTGTAAAAGATGAATAAAAGGAAATTCAAATTAAAATTAAAACTATCTTACAAAATGCCAAAATTTGCCCACCTTTGAACATAAGGGGACTCTCATTTCAGAATAGGTCAAAGATGCTCAAAGAGGCAAGTAAAGATGACTCAAAACAAAAGATCTCAAGTCGACAGATCAGTTGTATTCTTTGTTGTTCCCTGGAGACATAATTTACTTTACATATCAAGAATAAAGCTGAATTGGCGCAGGATCTTTATAAGCATTTTTTAGAATGATCAAGCGAATAAACACTGTGGAAATTAAAAATTAGAAAGTCTATTATAAAACTATAATCGGAAGTCACAAAATGAATATAGCAAGCTTTAGTGCGTGAAGCATGCAGGAACCGAGCCCCCTAGTGTTTGATTACATTTTTTAGTGTTACCATAAAAAAGCCTGAAATGGGCCAAAATCAATTTGACTTATTGCCAATTATAATCTTGATTTTGATAGCTTGATTACGTCCGATGTGGAGTTTGGGATCTAATGGAAATGTTAAGGATTACCCGCGGTAACTCGATTTAGCAATAAGAAATACAGCATAGAAATTAGAAATGACTTACAGTTTTGTATAAAAGTGTAAATAAATCTAAAAGAATTTTAACACATAGATAAAGATTTACATCATACTGATAAGCTAATAAAAATCATAGAACCATTTTATTTTTTGGTACAGCAAGTGTATGAAAACTTTGGTGCACAAAAGTTTGTTTTTCTTGCTGGTATTTTTTTTTTTGGGTTTAAGTTTTACTACTAAGTTGTTCGCAGATTTGCCTTTTTTGGGCAATAATATGCCTGGCTTGTGTTGTTGCTCTTGTTGTGGTTGTTGTTATTGTTGTTGCTGCTATTCAGGCAACAAACAACAAGATACCAAAGCAACATCTGCGGCAATTGGCGAAGGAACGCACCAAAAAGTAGCTGAAAACATTTTAAAATGTGTTCTAAATAAATTCCAATGAAATAAAATGCAACAACAAGTGGCCTGGCCTGCATATGAGGGCGCATGTTAGTATGTGTGTGTGTGTATTGTACCTGTACGGGCTGTATTTGTGTGATGTATCTCGCAGATACAAATTCTGCTGCGCAACGTGATTGCAATCTTTAGCATCGTCATCGTCCACAACAACAATAACAACAAGCACACGAGGCACAGCCAGAGCGAAGATCAGAGCAGTTCGGAGCGCTGCGGAGGAGAGCAGCAGTGATCAGAGCAAGATCGAGCCCGAAGGCTCTAAAAAGAGTTCGTCTTCTTCTTCTTCTGCTATAGAGCACGCGCGTGCGCAGCCTCAACGGATGTCTGCGTGGTCGTTGTTGTTGTTGTTGCCAAAGTTGCAACCAACATGTGTCTGTGTGTGCGTGTGTTTTGTATCTGTGTGTATATCTGTGTTTGTTGGGGCAATTTCTGCCTTACCTGTTCGCTGTTTTACTGCAGCTCTCAGCTTTCTTACACTTTTCTTACACTGTCCATTTGTTGTTGTTGTTGTTGTTGTTGTTGCCATCTTTATCTTCAACGTCTCTTTTCAACCAATCTGCCACAAAAAATCGAAAAAACAAACCAATTGCTGTACAGTAGCTGCCTTTTTTATGTTTTAATGAGCGTTTATATTGCACATGGGCCACATTGCAGCCAACAACTTGGAGCACATGGCCAACATGGATAACTTGGGCCCAACAACGCTCTCTGTCAAAGGCAAAGGCAAAAGGCTTTTTGCGGTTTGACTTTGTTCAGTGCCAGTGCCAGGTGTCGGTATCTATAGGAACATGTCTATATGTTACATTCCTCCCCACGCCCGCCTTTTTAGCCACTTAAAGACAATTACAAACGAGAGTAGAATGTGCACGCAAGACATCAAAACGAAGATTATGTTAACATAGTTTTCAAAACAACAACAAAAAAACACTCTAAAACCGCAAACACTTGTTCAAACAAACAACGGCCACAACTAACAACAACAACTACAGCAACAACAACATTTGGAACTATAGACACAACAACAACTAGTTAAGCAAATGTGTAAGCAGAAATGATAATATTTAAGAAATTAAATTAAATTCCTTAGTTTTATTATATTTACTTTGTCGGAAATGTAGTGGCAAGAATCTCCTACGATATTGGGTGCATATTGAGTACATATGTAGAATCTACAACCATTTTAGATACTTGAACGATCTAGGATATTGTATGGAGCGCTCAAGGTATTTTGCCCTGCTTTATAGTAAAAGTTTAATTTTTTTTTAATTTAATCATAAAAGTAAAGCTTTATTAAATTCAGAGTCCCTAAGCTGTCAATGTCAAAAAGGCATTAGAGAGATATTTTTTTGAATTTATTTTTTTATGTTTATTTATTTTTATTATTTATTATGTTATTCTGAATTTTTGTCTCAAATATGAATAAATATTATATATATTTATTTATATATATATTATAATATTTTATTCAGATGTGTTAAATAAATGGGAAAAATTAATTTATTTTTTGATATTATATATTTATACAAGCTTACTTTCTCAGAAACGCATTAGAATAGAATCAACTACCCCATGTAGAACATTTAAACTACATCGAATCTGAAAATAACATTTCAAAAAAATTACAATCTCTTGGAGAGCTTAGCAGCAGTTCCGTCGAGACATGGTTATGATTATGGATATCCCCTTAAAGTCAGTCCTTTAGAAAATTTCAGTTAGTTAGGTAGCTTCTAAATATGTCTGACAATTTTTTAAGAAATTTTTGGTCTTTTATAATATTTGGAATTTGTTTAATTTTCATTATTATTAAAATCGGAATTTAAGCATTTTTCTTCGTTCAAGATTTTTTTATAATCAGTAAATTTGAAGAATTTTGACCTTAATTTACGTACTGAAATCAAGAATAAGGATAATGCCAACTTCATATTTTATTTATTACTAGCCGGCCTCCGCTGCGCTCCGGCACGCTCGCTCGCTTCGTCTAGATCTGGAATCTTTCCGATTGGAAAACATCGTCCAATGAGTGGAGTAATTTCATCATACAATTTTCAACCACTCGCCATCTTTACATTTTAACCATGTTTGATGGAGATTTGGTAGTTTTCTTCTCGGCATTGTAAGCAGTATCTGATATTAATGTTTTCGTGCACTAATAATGTTAACCTATAATGGCGACAGGATGTCTTTTTTTTTAATTTTTTCACGTTCAGTCAAGACAAACCACAGATTGAAAAATATTGCGTAACGCGCCGTCCGCGAAAGCCGCGAAACAGGAGTGTGGAAGGCTTCGCGGCCCAATGCAATTTCATGAGAATCGGTCTAGCCGTTTCGGAGGAGTATGTTCACACAAAAACCAATATTCTCAATCCCACGAACCAATTCATATAAACTCATCGCAATAGGCTTAAAACTTCCGCATTGACCTCTAACACACGTATAAATCAGATTCATCGACTCGTTCATGAGAACACCGATAGCACGTAAAACTAAGTTTCTTCTTATATATAAAATTCTAGTTTCACAATGTTAGTTACCATACTCCTCCGAAACGGCTGTACCGATTCTCATGAAATTTTGTGTGCCTCAATAAAATAAAATTTATAACGTTTATAATTTTTGAGTTTCCTTTCGACAAAAACAATTAACTAAAAAATATTAGTTAATCTGACAATGTACACAATGCCAACCTAAATAAAAAAATAAAAGTATTGCAAAATCAAATTGTCCTTTTTAATATTTTCGTCGCAATATTGTAATATTTTCACATAGCCTATTCTCGTCCCAGGAAGCTTCTGAACATTTTAAAAAAAGTCCTATTAAAATCGGACAAAGGGTTTGGCGTCCAACCTCATACAAACAGACATACACTTTTTTTTATATATAAGATAATTACAAGATTTTAATTTTTAAGTTATTTTTAGGAAAAGTTATTTTGTAATTTTTAATTTTAAAACGAAAAAAACATTGAACTACTAAACTAAGACGTAAATTAGAAAGGTATTTTCAATGATATATTAAAATTTTCAGGTGGAATCAAATTTTTTTTGATTTTATTTACAATCAAAACCAAGCGCTAAATTATATAAAATTAATGAAACAATAACTGGAGCACCTAGTAAACTAAGTAAAAAAAAAGAAGAAAATTCTGAATTAAAATCTGTTTGAAAGATCAAGGACATGAAATCTTTGAGGTCTTTTATAAGTTTGACTATAAAATTCCTGGCTGGAATGATCTATGAAACTCTAGAAAAATCGTCACGTAACATGATGAGCAATGATATGTGTGTATGGATGAGAAGATTATAAAATTCAGTTGTTCAGTAGAGAATTAAAAATTAGTAAGACTGAATTTCTATAGTGCGAAGGGTGCGATCGAGTGCGATCTTCTGAAGAGACCGATAATTTTTTCAGATGCCTTCGGGCAAGCGGAAAGTAAGTATGTCGGTATGCTTAGAAATGATCCAAGATGCAGGAAAATCTCAAACTTTAAGCTCTGTGTTAAACTAGAGAAACCCTCGAAATAATTACAGGAATACTGCCATGAGTCGTTCAACAGTGTTTTCATGGCATAAGCCCTTGGAGGTGCCTAAGCTCGTCGAAGACGTCCTACATTGTTAGGAATTTCGCACAGTAGGTTCTAAAATATTCCCAACGAAAATCTGTCCATAAAAGGTTTCCCACTACAATTTGATCCTACGTATATAAGAATAGCTGAGTCGGTAGAGTAATGGGCTCAAAACTTTTAAAGTCGCTTCTAATTCCAGATTCGTTTCTCAGTCCATCCGATTTTTTTTGTTGATTTTTTACTATTTGACACATAATTCATTTTAATATTGCCTGTTTCATTAATAAAATAAATAATTAATTAATAATTATAATAAAAAATTTACTTTTTTAAATAGAATTTTTAAGAACATTTTTTATTTTATTTGCAATATGTGATTTATCTCCCAAAACATTTAATGTTTACGAAATTTGCCTTTCAACTGGGTAAGCAGAAGGAATTATGTCTTTGAGGTCTCATTATTGTAAAATATTATTTAAAACTTAATTTATTTTTATTATCTTTACTTAATTTTTTAATATAATACAAAATTTATATTTTTATATAGAATTTTTTACAAATATTTTATATTTTATTTGAAATATATAATTTATACCCCAAAATATTTAATGAAATTTACGATATTTGTCTTACAACTAGGTGAAGCAAATTATGAAATTGGGATGTCATAATCTCGTCGTTGGTGTCAATAACTCTTAGTTGTGGTAGCTATTAATTGTTACCCAAGTTTTTTAAATACCAAGCACTTAGAATTGCATCGATTTTGTTAATTTATTATAAAGTTTAATATATATGTTATACACGGTTTTTTTAGCCTCCTCATAGAGAATAGTAACATAATATAAAACCTATTTACAATTTTCAAAGTACATTAAAATAAAATGATTTTCGCTTCCAAAAGAATTTGAGTATGTTGGCTTAATGTATATTTTAAATATTTTTATGCTTTTGTGATTTATTTTTAGCTTATGATGATCATTATTTTAAGTCAGATCTCAACCCAGAGATGAATCTGTAAGGCTAAAGGCTTTAGAGAGCACAGATGCAAACTCATGAACACAAAAATTTCGAAACAAGTCTGCTGTTTTTATATACCATATGGAGCGGATAATGATGCATCAAACTCACATCTATGACATCAACAACCTTGTCCGGCCTTCCTTTGTCATATCTTTATTTTTATCAAAATATATTGTTAAACACTTTTATTTCGTACTTGCTTCGACTAACATTATCTACGCACTTAATCACATGATCCCCATAATTATTGCTCATTCTGCAATTTATTCGCTCTCTTGTTGCATTTTCTCAACCTTGGCAATTTGCGTCATTGTCATTGCTTGGCTTACGGGTCGTATGATTAATGTGCCAGAAATTGGGTATAAACAATAGAAAGAAAAAAATAAAATAGCGCAGGGTATTGCTGTGATAAGGAAAACCCAAGCTCCAATGTCTTGGGAGTTTTTTAGCCATGCTCACGATGACGCATTGCTCGTGCTGATAAGCACACATGGCCAAGTGAAAACATTTTAGGCCAACATTTGTTGGCCCAAAAGAGAATTAGAGAAATAGTGACATTGCTGCAACGGAAATGTCTGCCAAGTCTCGAAACAATATGAGAAAAAAATAAAAATAAAAACTAAAAAACAAGTCTACAGAGAGATAAGCAAATTAAAAGCAAAGCATCACAAATGATATGAGAAATATTGTTTGCTAATCTGCCATCTGTATTCATAAATTTTTGTATCTACACTATATGCAAGACAAAAAAAAAAGAGTCTTTGGCATGCGGGCGAGCGGGGCTTTTTTTTGTATTTTTTTGCTTTTTGGTTAAACCTGCTAAAGTTCGAATAGCTTTAAATTATTTATGTATATATTCAAATTCAATTTTATTTATTTTTTATATTTTCGGTTAGTATGTTGAACCGTGGGAGCCCAGACTGGATCCCAGCTAAATCCTAAGACCAAAGACCGCTTAAAACTTATAGACTTAGACCACTGATTAGATGGGTATTGGTTTTCACATGCTTAAGCACGAAGAAGCAGAAGCTATGTAAATGAGGGCTAGAAAAAAACACACACCCTCCCACTGCCACTCCCACAATGACGGAGCAAATGCCTGGCCAATAAATATTTAGCTTTTGCATGCCAGTGCGATGAGTTCAACCTCAATGCCAAAGTCAACAATATTCCTATTGTGGTTGTTTTTGTTGTTGCTGTTGTTGTTGTTGCCGCTCATTTTATTTTTCAAACATTTATCAACAAATATTTGACGCTTATCATTTGTTCGAGCGAGTGACTCTAGCGTACCGGCTAGCCGGCAGATAAAGATGAGCTACAGTCTAGAATTTGCCACCAACAACAAAGGCAAAAAGAAAAAAAACAATCCACAACAACAACAAATACAATAAATCCATACAACTAGCCTCGATTCTATGTCAAATTTTGCATAGCATTTACTTTTCATGGTACGCTTGAGGAGAGCATATTTATTTTATTGTAAAGTAAGTCATGCCTAAAAAGAAGTAAATTTTTTTAAGCCTATATGACGACGGTTTGGTTTGGAGATTTTAACCAAAAAGAGGTAGCTTATGAGCTTTTAAGCAGTTTATATAGATATATATGTTATCGGTCTGGAAGATTTAAACAATTCAGTAAAGAACTACAACAGAAAATTTCATGCTCCTAGCCTTTATAGACTTCAAGGAACTGGAGACACACTGACAAATTCCTGCTCTATCTACATATTCAAATGTTAAATATTGTTAATATGGAAAATTGAAAATTAATTTTAGATTATAAAAGTTTCTAGTCTAAGCAACATAGCTAGGCGTTTGGTCTGTTTTTTTCTGTAGAGACAAGTTGATTCATTAAGAAGTGGGTGGGCCATCTGTTGGTTTGTTTTTTAATTGCATTTGATTTGTATACTTTCTGACGAAATGTACATACCAAATGGAAATTTGAAACTACTACGATCCATGACTAAAATTGAGTACCTTTCAACTTGACATATGTCAAAGAGCTTTCACCGTTCCATGTTCCGAATTATGAGTGTTTAACAAAGAAACCAACAGATGGGCACCCTATATTTATTTACTTGAGCTAAATAGACCAAACTGATTGAGCTGATTGTTTTTTTAAATCTTAATATATTTTAGCAGAATTTAAAAAAAACTAAAGGTTTAATACAAAATTATGTATCGAAAAACATTGTGCCTAGTAAATATAAGCATGTCCGGTATATTCAAACTTCCGGTAAATACGAGGAACAAAAAAAGTTTAAGTGTTACAATATTAATCTGAAAAAACCTCAAAATATTTGTAATATTTTTGAAAAAAAACTCTTTATTACGTATAAGAACTTTTTGTCTTTGAAGTAGGGATGCTCGATACCGGAAAAAAATCGAATATTGAATATTCCAACAAAATTTGATACCGATCCGATTCGATGCTGCCAAAAAGAAATCAATATCGACGGTATCGGTATCGATTTTTTACTTTTTTTAAGAAGAATTAAACAAAATGGAAAACGACAAAGGAACCAAAATTTACTATTGGTCATAATAAATTTCAATAAATCGAAGAATAGAAACTATTTCTTATTTACACTCAGAGTTTCATTTTACTAATGTGTTAACCTATTATTTTTTTAAATTGATGGGCAACCACCTTAAAGGTACTTTTTGGAAATAAAATTGTAATGTAAAACGAATTTTTACTCTATACCGATACTAAGCAATTTAGTATCGGATCAACGATTAATCGAGAACCAAAATATCGGTATCGAATATTCAGCATCAACTTCGATATTTTTGACATCCAAAATATCGAATCGGTTCGCGCATAGGACCCCAATAAACAACTTTTCCAGAAAATGTAGTAATGAGAACTAAGGGCTGGAAAATCGGTAAGCTCACCAAAATCTTCACGGACGGATCCAAAATGGGAACTGGCATTCGTACCGCGATAAACTGTATTGACAGACCAATGGAGCAGTTCCTCAAGTTGCCGGACCAAAGCAGCATTTTCCAGGCGGATCTGAGGATCCGAAGATTCCTATAAGGCAATCAACTACAGATCAAAAGACGCTGCAAGCTCATACAGAAGGTGGTACAACACAACGAGCTGCAGGACAGTTCGCACTATGTGCAGGAAAATCAACAACAAATTAACCGAGTATATTCTGAAACTCCCAAGAAGAGATTTCAGACTCATAGTGAACAGACTCAGAAAGCTAGGCATTACCAACAACGATGAAGGCATGAAGTATATGGAGACAGATGTCAAAGAGTCTCCAGAGTACCCCATTTGCCGCTGCCCCAACCTATATGCATCGAGACTCACTGGGAGTGGCAGCCGACAGGACACCTCAAAAGCTTCTAGCGTTCGCCAAGCACACGCGTATAATCGACGACTCACGTGCTATGTAAACCAGACGCATCCTCCGGTACCACTAAGGACTATCTAGTCTATGTGACTCCCCCGGGGATCAACCAGAGCAACCTAAACTAACCTAATATAAGTCCAAGTTTTATTTGCGTTTAGAACAAGATTTTTTTCAATTTATTGTCTTGGTACAAGTTCGGTCTCCCTCTGAAGAGTCACTTTACCACGTTATTTATCTTCGAAAATAAGCTGACGGTTTTGTAATTTTTAAAACCACTCAAGAAAACTTTACCAAGTAAAAAAGCCACACAATGTGTTTAACCAAGCTATCGGTAAGCCTCGACAGAATATTTCCTCAAATTAAAGAAGTGAGTCCAAAGTTCCCGCAAATGATCATAGCCAAATTTGGCGTTGAAGAAATTTTCTACAGTTGTCAAGCACTGTATCAAATGTTGTAAAAATCAGTAGACCATATCAAACTGATGCCCTAGCTTCGATCTTTTAAAAAAAAAACATTGATTATTTTTTTGAAGATATCGTAACCGAATTCGGCAAGCAATAGAATTTTGGAGTATGGAGACGTATTGGTACAGGGTATTTCAATGTCGTTTACCCACACTTTAAACATCCGCCATTTTTGGCATTGCTAGCCATTAATTATGTCATTTGCTCTGATCATTAGTAGGCCAAAAATTATTTCTTAATTTAACCTATATTTTATAACAAAACTATAATAAAAATAGGAACCCTTCCTGGGCATTTATCGCAAATGAATATGAATATCATGCATATAAAGATTCTTACATTAACAAATATTTTAATCTATTAAAAAAAATATTTTTGTCATTGTTTTTTACAAATGAATATACTCTTCGTTATGGCTATGAATCCTTTCGATTATTAAAAACAATATTTCGAAATATTCCCAATTTATTTAAAATTGTAAGCTCTATTGAGACATTACAAAAGGGCCATAGAAAAATCAGCTAACGATAAGAGCATGAAAACTTTGGCTTGCAAATTTAAAGCTTTTCTTTTTGGGCTTGTTGTTGTTGCTTTTGTTGCTGGCTTTGCTAATTTTGTGTTTATTTATTTTAACATTGCAAAATGTTGCTCGCTATTTGCTTTCGAAATTTCTGACACAAAAATTAACGACCCACAAGCGCAAATAGACAAATGTTCCGGGGACAGACAGACGACGATGACACAGACGTAGATATAGATACAGACATCCAGACAAGGGACAGACTGAGCCGGACCGGCTGTTCGAATTGGAAGTTTTACGGCCGACCAAAGGTGTGAAGAACTATGGTGGAGCGGTACTACGAGGGCGGGCTGGGAAGTAATTGGGGTAGCAAGAAAGGGAATGTAGTTGCTTAATGCACTGAATTTATGCAGCTTAGGAGCACTTTTAAGAATTGTTTACTGGCATTCCAAACTGTTTTTTTTTTAAGTAAAAGTTTATATAAAAAAAAACAAAGCGAACAAAAATATAAATTTTGTTATACCTTTTTGGAATGACTAAACTTATTAATTTTTAACAAAACTAAGCTAACAGGAGTTATTTTTAATAAATAATTTTATAACATTTTCAATCTGATTAAATATTTGAATAATAATTATCATCGTTTAAAATGATTAAGCAATGGAATTCTTATTTAATTTTTATAATAAATATAGAATGTAAATAATTATTAACACTTTTTACATGGACGTTTAATTATGGAATTTTAGATTTAAAGTGGAAATAAAATGCATTTAGGTAAAAATAAAATATTATGCCGACTTACCTGCATAACCTGTTCTATAAAGTTTAATATTAATTCATTAATTATTATATGCTCTTAAGGCAAAATAATGACCAATTTGGCTACTGGGCATCACAACAAAAAAAAAAAACACTGATTACACACACTTAAAAAAAAGCTTAAAAAAACACTCACACTAAGAAAAGAAAAACTGTTTTTAATTCAACACACAATAGATATACCGCTTGCACTTATTAAATTCACTGCATTTTAGAAAAAGAAATCAAAGAGGACAAAAAGATCAATTTTTGCTCTTTGCAAACACACACACACACCCACACACGCGCTTGCACTTTGCATTCACTGCAATAAAAAAATAATAAAAAAAAAAACAAAATTAACCGACAGTAGTGTGCACTCTTTCAAACCCACGTTCATTATAAGACTTTTCTATTTGATTTCCTTTTACACTTTTTACTGCCAACTTTGATGCGCATTTTATTAATTAGCTTGATTTACTTATTTAAAACAATGCCGCGTATAAGCTAATTATTTCCAAGTAATGCTGATTAAATCATTAATTATTTTAAAACATTGTAAATTTTATTTGGAACGTGTAAACTTATTAATTTTACATTAAACTGCAGCGCGTGGCCAACCATGTCAAAGGCGCGATTAACTGATTTTTATTCTCTTTTGTTTTACTTTTCTACATCCACACACGCGCTTGCACTTATTACATTCGCTGCAATAAAAAAATAGCAAAAAAAAAAAAAAATAACCGACAGTAGCGTGCACTCTTTCACACCCACGTTTATTAAAAGACTTTTCAATTTGACTTCCTTTTACACTTCGTACTGCCAACTTTTATGCGCATTTTATTAATTTGCTTGATTTACTTATTTAAAACAATGCCGCGTAGAAACTAAATATTTTAAAATATTGCTGAGTATTTCACTAACTATTTAAAAACATTGTAACACTTTTTTGGAGCGCGTAAACTTATTAATTTAAAATTAAACTGCAGCGCGAGGCCAACCGTGTCAAAGGCGCAAATAACTAATTTTTATTCTCTTTTGTTTTACTTTTCTTTACTCAGCATGCATGATCCAGCATTAGAAGGTGGCGTATTGCGCATGTCCATTTTTTGTCTCTCTAAAAATGAGAGAGCCTGACTGGCACTGAATGAGTTTTTGTATTCAAGCAATTATAAATGGTGGATCAATTTTGATCAAACTGCGCAGAAATTTATTTAAAGTAATTTAAAAAGTACTTTTGTACGTATTTTTAATGCAATTAAATCAGTGACTTTTATTATTATAAAATTACGACAATAAATGAACGTTCGGTTGCACAATTAATATAATCCTTGCCAAATGCAAAGAAATAAAAGCAGCGTAAAAAAATAAGTGGGACGAAATCGTTTTACTTCAAACTTTACTTTTTAGCCTGCCCTCGCATATAGTAAATAATTATATTGTACATGTGAGTGGTTACATTTTTGGTATTAACAACAAAGTACCCAAAAGTTAATGTGCGCGCTGCCATGGCAACAACAACACGAACGGCCAAAACAAAACGTGGCCAGGCCAGCGAAAGAAGTTCCATAAAGCATTTTTAAAAGGATTTTACAAATTAAATTCCAACAGCAAAAAAAATAAAATTAATGGAAACGAAAAGGGTACAAATTATAGGCATAGAAAAATTAGAAGCGAAATAAAACAAACGCCATTAGGGTTCAGCCTTCAAAGAAAACAACAAAATCCAAAAGGCAGAACCAGCAAAACCGCAGGAAGAAAAGAATAAAAAAAAAGAGTTAAAAAATTGAAAAAACAAAAAATAACAACAGCACTCAAGAACTGCGGGGCGGGCAAGGAATGACACGCATCCGGTTTTAAAATTCCAACAAGCCAAGTCAAAAGAAAAGGAACCAGCCAAAGAATTCAAACACTTGAAATTAACAACAGCCCAGAGTTAGGCAAGAGCAGCAGCAGGAGACGTGCTGGCAAGGAAGCTGCAAAAGCATAACGAATACCAGCCAGGCGTGCAATTCGAAGGACGGTCGTTGGGTGTCCCAATGACGACGACGACAGCAATAACAACAACAACAACAACGGCCAGACCTACAACGGCTCTTGGCACCGCCAGTGGCGCGTCTGCCTTGGCCACATTGGAGCTGCAATACTTCAGGGCCGTCTCCCTCTATCGCCGCCGAAGTTATGAAAAATGCGCCGAGGTGTGCAATGCTCTGTTGCAGGCCGGTCACGAAAACAATGTCCAAATGTTTACCACACCGCCGGAGCAACAGCAGCAGTCGGATGAGCAGGGGCAGGGTCTAACAGATGAGGCAGGCCAAGGCAGCCACCACAGCAATCACGATGGCAGCGTAATCGGTGGCAGTAGCAGCAACCAAAGCAACAACAACAGCAACAACCACAACAACGGTCACAGATACAGTAGCAATTTGCAACGCATTGGCCCCAGGCCACAAGGTAGACGTCGCGACATTGGCAGCGACTCGACAGAGGGCCATAAAGCTGCGTCCATCATGCCCACTTGGCTGATGGAGGGCGTGTGGCAATTAAAGATGCGCGCACTAACACAGCGCGTCTACCTGGACGATCTAGAGGTGGACGATGCGACGGATGAGGGTAAGCATATATTAGCCACACACTTAAAGTCTCTTTAGTTTTGGCAGTGCCTGGCATTCCTTTTTGTTTTAGTCAATGAGGAAGTGGAGTTTGAGCGTATCGCCACTGCGGCACGTCCGGGCACTACCATCAAGACCGCCTTTGTGCCGCGACCCAGCACTAGTCATCGCTTGCAACAGCGTGGCATAAGCACGGGCAGCAACAGCATTGGCAGCATCTCTGGCGGCAGAAGCACTGCGCATTCCAGTGATGGACGCATTAACAGCGCTAGGCCCAGTTCGGCTATGGTTAGTTACAAAATTTAGATAAAAGCTTTTTACAAATGTTCCTTGCAGGCTCGTCCGGGCACTAGTGTAAGTCGACCGGGCTCCGCTTTGGGTGCTAGGCCTGCCTCACGCTGTGGCACTGCCTCAAGGGTGCGTGCAACCTCAGCTGCTGCCTTTACTGTGGGCGACTCCACGAACAAGTTGTATCAAGCCTCACGCCTAAATCCCACTATTTATGCAGAACGTGAAATGCTGGTCAAGGCGCTATTCCAGTTTCTCTACTACCATGAGGCGGACGTACAAAAGGCGTACTCTTTATGTCAGGCTGTGCTTGAGGTGAAGCATCAAAAGCACGGCACCGCAAGCCAAAGCCGCATTGACTGGTGGTGGCAGCAACAAATGGGACGCTGCCTATTGGCTCTACACTATCCACGCAAGGCTGAGCCACATTTGCAGCAGTCACTGAGTGCCTTTCCGCATCCGGATACCTATTTGTTGCTATCACGGCTTTATCAAAGAATAAAGCAGCCGGAGCGTGCGCTGATACTTATAGGCGAAGCTGTGGAGCGACATCCTTTTGATGTAGTATATCGCACGGAACAGGGACGCATCTATGATGCCATTTCACAGCCAGAGGAAGCGCTGCAAATGTATCGCCTGGTATCAAAGCTAAATCCCATCAATGTGGAGGCACTGGCCAGCATTGCGGTCAGCTACTTCTATGACAATAATCCGGAAATGGCTCTTATGTACTACAGGCGTATACTCTCTTTGGGCGTGCACACCGCAGAACTCTACTGCAACATAGCACTGTGTTGCCTTTATGGAGGCCAGATTGATTTGGTCATGCCGTGCTTTCAGCGTGCTTTGATCATGGCTGCTGTGTCGGAGCAAAAGGCAGATGTTTGGTATAATCTAAGCTTTGTGGCAGTCGTAAGTTTAGTTACGCTTAGAATTTGTGCCCTGACTCAAAGTGTATTTTGCAGACCACTGGAGATTTTCATCTGGCTAAACGTTGCCTGAAGCTCTGCCTGACATCTGATTCTCGTAATGGCGCTGCGCTTAATAATCTGGCTGTGCTGGCGGCTCATGGTGGTGATATCCTAGGCGCTAAATCTTATCTAAATGCGGCCAAAGAAGTCATGCCCGAAGCCAATGAGATTCTAGGCAATCTACAATATATGGATTTAAATTATAAGCTTTAAATGCAGTTGTAACTCTTGTTATATTTGTTGTACTCATATTTATGCCGAGCACTCAGTAATAAATTACATAAACACCTAAGGCCTCTGTAACCAATCGTATATATTGTCCAATCCAACCTTGGTCACTGCGCTGGCCTCCACAATGGTCACCTGCTGGCGTATTTGCTTTTGCAGCTTAGACATTTGTAGCATTAGCAGCGCCTCGTTGCGCATCTGTCGATAGGAGTAGTCCATTTTGGTGAGCACCAACAGAATCTTAACTTTTTGAAGACGTGGCTCCGTGAGAATCGAATAAAAGAGCACACCTGTGGAGTGTCAATTAGTAAGCAGCTTACGAAAGTGGGGCACATACTAACCCGCTGCAGAAATCTGGCATAAGTTGGAGGTGTCCACAACATAAATTAACTTTTGCACATCTTCAAAGTACTGTCGCCAGAGTGGAGCCATGCTTCCACCAATCTCAAGTATTTGTATGGATTTACTTAAATGCTTGCCATGTTGTGCGGCTTGAGCTGCGGCTGCTGCAACATCTGTTGGTGGGGTCTTCGGTTTGTCACTGTTTGGTGATTTGCTAGGAAAGTGTATGCGATAAATGCCAGTGCCAATGGTGGGCATAGAGTAGCTTGTTTCGTCTATAGAGTCCGGATCTTGGAGTGCTTTTAGCAAATGCGTTTTACCCGCACGTTTTGGACCCAGACAAATGCAGGACATTTTGTTAAATGATTGATTAAACGGCACAATTATTGCCTAGGAAACCAATTTTAATGAACTCAACGTACTTTAATGCGTGATTAGCGCCATCTAGCGGACTAACATCGAAAGTTCAAAGTAGCTAAACAAAAGTTTTACAACACTTGCCACAAACGTCAAAATCAGCTGTCTTCTTCTTTCTAGTAAATTTCTGCAAATAATCACCGGCACAAACAAATTTAAACAAATTATTTATTTAAGTCACACAAAAATGCAAATTGAGAAGCAAAAACCAATTGGTTTCCATCGACAATTCGCTAAAGATATAAATGGCGTGCATACAGAATTCGTTTTCCACAAATTTGCCAACAAATGGATGTTGCTAATCACACAGCTAGGAAAGCTGCCAGGTCTTTATAATGTAACATTCGATGTGGACGAGATTCAACGCACATTGACGCATATGCATGGTCCCGTCGAGCATCCGGAATTCCATGTTTCAGTGCCCATAACTATGGAATGCTGCCTAGGACTGGACACAGATGAGCTGCGTGGTGCCATACAATTCCTTGTAAACAAAACAGATTTGAACAAATGCAGCACGGCGTTGATGATAGGACTGGGCTTAAAGCAGATAGATGGCCAGAATTTGCGTCCCATAGCCGAAGTACTAACTCAAATGGTTTTATAAATTAAACGTAACACTTTAAAACAAACAATTGCATTTTATGTAAAAACGTTTATTTCCCAACGTTGTACATTAAAACGTGTACGAACGCTGGTAATAACACTCTTTAAACATTCATAGCGGTTGGTATTGCTAAATTGATCTGGTTTGTGGAAGGTGCTTAATCGAAGAGACCGAAACCCATGTCATCGTCGGACACATCGGATTCCTCCTCCTTCTTCTTTTCTTCCTTCTTGGATTCTGCAGCAGGAGCGTCAGCGGCAGCTGGTGCAGCAGCACCACCAGCAGGAGCAGCACCAACACCGGAGCCAATGTTGGTGATCAAGTCCTTAACATTGATGCCCTCCAAAGCCTTGGCGAAGAGACCGGGCCAGTAAGGCTCAACCTCAACGTTGGCAGCCTTCAAGATGGTAGAGATTTTCTCACCCTAAAAGCAAAGAAAAACCAGAAATTAACAAAATGCATTTAACAAAACACGCATAGCAAACAAAGCTGAAGAGGCACAAGTACAACACTTATTGGGCACATAGGATTACGCTGTATATAAGCGATTAATTGTTGCCTCCAAAACTGTTTTGTTTGCAAATAATGAACTTACAGTGACGGCAACATCATCATCAACCAAGATGAGGGAAGCGTAGACGCATGCAAGCTCGGCTTTTGTCGACATAGTTGAAATATTTGTTTAATTAATTATTGGTGCAAGTTGCCAAAAATTAAATATATTTATAATATTTGGCCTTAGCTCAATTGAGAACAAGCACACTGGACAGTATCCTAAACCGGAAAGAAAGAAAGCCGCAAAGTTGGCTGCGATTACTATCAAAATATTGTTTACGTTGCGCTGTGAATGTGCGTTTAACAAGAAGCAGAGGTAATGTTAATAAAATTGCATTGCTAAACACTGTTTTAACATTCACTTAAATTTTTAGAGCGAATCGGTGAATCAACAACTGAACAAAGGCTTTAAAGTGACTCATTTGAATCACTAGCGGATTTAGTTTAAATGAACTGCTTTAATGCTTACCAACACTTATTACAAGCATATCAACAAATTAAACGCGCGTAACATGTCGGACCCCGAGGAAACAAAAATTAAGGCGGAAAATCTTGAAGATACCATACCAAATGAGCAAAATGATGACTCCATGGAGGAGCAGACCGATGTAAATAAAATCAGCTCACTCAAGTCGCTGGGTCCATTTATTGCAGCACGTGACAATAGCCAAAACACAATATATTTGAGTGATGTGCCTGCGGACTGTCTTACTAAACCCTGCATGCTGGGTGTCGACGAGGCTGGACGTGGACCTGTGCTGGGTCCTATGGTTTATGGCATAGCGTACTGTCCGCTGGAGAGCAAACAAGCTGTTATTGATTTGGGCTGCGCAGATTCCAAACAGTTGACTGAAGAGAAGCGCGATATTATATTTAATGATTTAAACACGTTGGAATACGCTAAAGAAGCAGTTGGCTGGGCGGTAGAAATAATCTCTCCAAACATAATCAGCACCAGCATGAATAGGCGCAGCAAGTGTTCACTAAACGAGGTCTCAATGAACTCGGCCATGGGCTTGATAAAACGCGCCATTGATGCTGGTGTTAATATAGCAGAAGTTTATGTGGATACTGTTGGACCACCGGAGAAATATCAAGAGAAACTATTGCGCAAATTTCCCAACTTTAAGATCACTGTGGCAAAAAAAGCAGATTCAACATATCCGATTGTTTCGGCTGCTAGTATATGCGCTAAAGTTACACGCGATCATGCGCTAAAAGTCTGGGAGTTTAAAGAGGGAATTATGATAAAGGATAATGCTTTTGGTAGTGGCTATCCAGGCGATCCTGTAACCAAACGGTTTCTGACAGAGAACATTGATTTTGTGTTTGGTTTTCCGCGTTTGGTGCGCTTTAGTTGGTCCACGGCTGAAAATGCTTTGGCTGATAAAGCCTATGATGTTGAGTTCGATGAGCCCGACTCCGAAAAACCCAAATATGCTGGTACGAAGCTAACAAAGTTCTTTAAAGGCACCACAAAAAATGGGGAGATAAAACGGGAAGAATGTCGGTTCTTCAAGGAACGTCATCTGGATAATGTTATGGAGTTTTAAATTATTTTAAGTATTAGTTCAATAAATATTAGCAGCGTCCAAGCGAAACTGAATATTTGATGATTTTAGATGACTGGCCAATAAATCTCATTGATATATAGTAGATAAAGCTGTGTCAAATATCATAAAACATTTTGAAAACAAATGATAACCAATCGTCTAGAAAGTAATCTTTTATCTGGGAACGAACTTAAAATATTGTACAATGTTCATTGAGTTTAGATCATAAACTTATAAACTAGTGTTTATAAAAAGACTCTGGCGTTATGTGCTTTAATCAATTTTGGATTTGTTATTTTCCGCATACTCGGTATTGTAATCTTAGGCTTACTTTCGTTTACATACTATGTTGGGTTGCAGTTACACTGTTTGAATGTATGCGTGTTTTGAATCTTTCCATTGCAATTTGTCCTTGTGCCCCAACCGGCTCGTAACTATTTTATTTTGGATTATTATGCTTATGTCTTAATAATAATAAAAAGGGCATTTGATAGAACTATATTGTAGGCTGGCTATCGCATCATCAATTGATTCAATAACAAAAATGCATTGAGTTTGGAGTTATACTAAACGAGTTGTGTATAAAAAAGAATACTTAAAATCATAGAACTTACACCTAAGCTAAAAGAAAGCATTCGAATTGGCACCAGTGCGCTGGGAAACTGTGTTTTCTTGCGCAATTTAACCGCCAACACAAACACCCTACGACTCTGACTCAAGACTAAGCGTATAAAGCAATTGGACAAAAATTAGACAGTATAAGGTTACAAAGCAGTTGTAAAACAAGGAAAGAAGGGTTCTACATAAACAATACAAGTAATTCAGTACACAAAATCAAACAGTTCCGGGGAACTGCTGGTGAATTCAGCCGCTGTGGCAGTGTGTGCTAAGCTTTCCGTTGATCAGAACTTTCTCAGGTCAAGCACAAAGACGCTACCGTCTGAAGCACTGGCGCCCACTTTGGTGCCTTTGGAATTCCAGCATACTTCGAATATGCCGCCTGTGCCCTTATAGCTATGCACTAATTGGCCCGTCTGTGTGCTCCATATATGCACACACTTGTCAAAACTGCCTGAAGCCAAATGCTTGCCATCTGGACTAAAAGCAACCGAGTAAACAGGCTCCGTATGCTTTGTAAGCGTATGTATACAAGAACCTCGTTCCACATCCCACAATCGTACCGTGGAATCAAACGAAGCTGAGGCGAGTATAAGATTCGTATTGGGATTGTTAGTTCCCGGTCCTGTAGGCGACCATTTTATCGTATAGATTTCCTTATTATGTGCCTGCAGATCATGACAACACCGATCGCGGGACATGCTCCAGATCTTCAATGTCATATCATCGGAGCAAGAGGCCAACAACTGGCCCTGCGGACACCATTTAATTGCATTGACTTCGTTGGTGTGACCCTTAAAGGTCTTAATTGGCTCAAACATGCCCAGGCGACAGACATGGATGCGCTGATCAGTACTGCAAGAGGCAAAGGACTGATTAGACTGCCAATCTACATCCAATGCAGGAGCACTGTGGAAAGCAAATTGTTGTGTGCACTGTCCTGTAGAGGCATCCCATATGATGGTCGTTTTATCTACACCCGCCGAGAGTATATAGTTGCCACTTTTATTCCACTTAAGCGCAAATATAGGACCCTTATGTTGTCCTAACGTAGAAGCTAGACTGCCATTTGTTGTCCAGATGCGCGCATAGCCATCGTAGCTGCCCGTAGCAAGCAATGAACCGTCGCACTGTAAGGGATTAAGATGATAAATTAATTTAAGAGGTTTAATAGCTAATAGATTAGTTCTTACATTCCAGTCCAAAGATGTAACATCCTTATTGCTGGGTACCTCGGCTCCACCCTTTTGTATGCAATGACGCAAAACCAATTGTATTGGATTGGCATTGGCATTTGCATCGGACATTTCCCATATGCGCGCCGTACTATCACCGGAGCCACTGGCCAATAAATCCCGACTGGGATTCCAAGCGCATATAAAGACTTCACTCTCATGTCCACGCAAAACGCGCGCTTTTGACTCTGGAATCTCAATGCTTTGATCAATTTCCATAGCTTCAATGGCGCCAGGAGTGCCAGTGGTTGATGTAATGCCACCGGGCGCAGAGCTTTGAGCTGTCGATGTGCCCGCTTGAACATTGCTGCCTTGTGCGCCAACTCGAGTTGTTGCCGCACCGCTGGGAGCCTTGGCGCCTGCTGCAGCGCTGCCACTGGCTGTCGCTGCCGTGTCCGTGTTGGCACCAGCCGGCACATTACCTGCGGGAGCAACGCCTGCTGAAGGTTTCTCCACACTGCTGGATGTGTTGCTATTGCCATTTGTGGAGGTTGATGAAGCGGCATCGTCAGTGCTGGTAGCGTTTGCGTTGCCGGTTGTGTTGTTGCTGCTGCCAGGCTCATTGGCGTTAGCCTTTTTACTCGCACCTGCAGCGCCAGGCGCTGCGTCGCCAGTGCCAGTGGTTGTGGTGTTATTTGCTCCTGCATTAGCAGTTGTACCACTGGTATTATTGTTGCCGCTGTTGGTGGCGCTGGCATTGGCAGTACCATTGCCGCTGGAGTCCACTTCACTGGTCTCGGCGCTGCCCGTGGGGGTACTAGTGCCCGTTGTGCTACTGATTGATTTAGAAGCTGCCGCGGCGCCAGTGCCAGGTTCAATTTTTATCTCCGCTTTGGCATTGCTGTTTGCATTTCCGCTGGCTTGCGTATTGTTATCAACAGTCGTTTTCCCGGGTTCCGTTTTTACTGTGGGTTTTGGTGGTTTAACCTCGGGCATAACAGCGTCTATTAAACTCAAGCCTTCTATGGGACGCGCAACTTCACCATCCTCACCAACGCTCCACTCAACTTCGGTGTACAGAAGACCTTTTTGGAGTATGGTTAGCAAAGCTGCGGGCGGCACTAAGGCGCCATTAATGTTACTCTGCGATATGTGCGACTCGATGCCAAAAACATAGGCCGAGTGTAGAAACCCTGTTTTAAAGAGATGTATAATAAGTAAACTCACACTGCAATCTTATGAGCAACGCGTCACTCACCTGACTCCTGCAAATATCGGAAAACTAAAAAGTTAACTTCGTCGCTGGAAAAACTCATGTTTTACGTGGAACAGCTTTACGCTATACACTATAATGCAACAAGTTGCACTTGCTGAAACTATCTCTGGTCCGGCAATACTTATTGATTTGCACAAAATTTATCAAAACCAATTTATAATCAATTGTGTTGACTATGTTGACTCTGGCGGCGGCTGCGACGGCGGTAACGCGGCACTGCGTAACACATGCATGCACTTTACATCTGCTACGAAACCTCCACTTGTTTACAATTGCACGTTGTCTTAAGGCGTTTGTGGCTATTTCGAATAGTCTTGTACCAGAATTGTTTAAATTTCAATAAAACACTAAAGCATTTTGCATTTCTGTAACAACTAAACACACTTTTTGCGGAGCCAAAAAATGGCGGAACCAAGTACTGCAAAACGCGCGAGTTGTTCAAGCATTATGCAGCACTTACGCACAATGCCGTACAAATGTTGTACAGCACTGCGTCCGCTAGATGGCTGCTTACAGGGAGGAAAATCAATAAAAATTTTCATTTTCCGTGTATTGCAACTTGGGTTTTACGGAAAGTCTAAGCAAAATAATAGCCACAACAAAATTGCAACCAATTAGAGTGCTTATAAAAGCTATTTAAAGTGCGTTAATCTGTTAAAATAAAAGCAATTTCGCGAGCCGACACCCATTCTGCAGCAAAACGCGAAAACCAAAAGCAGCAGCAATCAAAAAAGAAATTCTTTGTGAAGTAATAAAGTTGTTTAATTGTGGCTTAAAAAAGTGAATTTTTCGGCTGAAAAAAAAGTAAGCAAGTGTAGCTGAAAATCCTAAATAGTGTTAATTTTTAAGTGCATATAATTTGTCCATGTATAATGTGGTTTGTGCAAATAAACGTCTTCGTCATCTTGCGACGCTGTCTGCGCTAGAGCAGAAAAAATTACGTCGACTGCGACGTGACATGAAAGCGAAAAAAGCGCACAAAAGAAATAACAAAAGAGCAGAAGCCGGTGGCATAAAAAGTGTATAAGATTAAATTATTTGTTTAAACAAATGCCGTTGCATAGTATAAATGTTAAACCATTTTTATAGCTGCCAGCACGCTCAAAATTAAAGAAAAGAAATTGCGGCCACAGCAAAATTGCTCAGCGCAGCGTTGGCGATAAGCGAAAAGACGATAAAAAATATAACGAAAATAAAACAAACAACAGCACAATTTTAAATACTGCTAAGGTTACAAACACTTTTTATTCGCATTTTAAAAATCTTTATCAGCAAATGTTGTTGTTTTATGTGCGCTGGCAACTTGCATTTTTTAAAATCAATGCAAAAAAATATCAACACTTGCCAAAATGAGTAATAAAAGAGCGCAGTGACATTTGCAGCCTGCGTGTGTGTGTGTGTGTGTGTGTGTTGTTGTGTGTGCGTGAATGTGTGGGTGTTGTAAAACTCCAAATGTCAAAGTTCAAATTGCAGCCAACGTTTTTCGTCAATAAAAATGCCTTTTATTTTCAATATTAATTGATTTCTTAATAGAATTCAATTCTTAACAGGTCTTTGTCAAGCTGCCGAAGGCTAAGAGCGCGCAAATAAAAGAGAAACACAACAAACGCAGCAGCGTGCAATAAAAAAATAGCCACTTGACAGTTGAGCAGAGCCGCCGTCAACGTCGCCGCAACAACAGTCCTCAGTTGGAGGTTGGAGCTTGGAGCTACAACAGTCGCCAGCACTCAGTCGCGAGCGTACGTTGTCGAGTTCGAGCGATAAGAGCGCTACGACTCGACCGACGAACAAAAAATTTTCTTCGCCCCCAAGTTTGCATAAAACCAGCGAAAATTAACAAATTAACTACAATGGCACCGGTGCGGGGGGATGGCATGAGAGGCCTGGCCGTCTTTATATCGGATATAAGAAATTGTAAGTGTAACTAATTTACTATGTAACTATATTTAGGTCTAGTTGAATGAATGCCTTTGCTTTTAATTCAATTTATTGTGCATTGCTTTGCTTTTTCCTTATCCAAATTATAGGGGCGTCGATTTAGTTATGTTTCTTCAACAATTGAAACCAACAAAGGGGCGGTCATATGCACGAGTGTGCATGTGTATCTGTGTTTATGTACGCCTCAATTGTTGCTCTGTAAAGTTGATTGAAACTCAACTTGACGTTTAACTTTGACGCTCTTTACCACATTCATTCCCATTATCACAAATGCCATTCCATTCATTACTGGTTTCGTCGTCAGCATATCTTTTGCTATATACACTCCCAAGAGCGCCAAATCGGTGACTGGTACTAATTGGCGCCTCAAAAGCGATGTTGAAAAACATCTCTGTATGTATGTAGCTTGGTCTGCGGTTTCCGTTGCCTCAACCGGCAACAGAAATCTCGAGAGCAATTTAATCTAACGTTGCAAAGACTAGCTGATCGTATGCCCAGAAAAAAATACTACCCCCTCTAAACAAAACTTAAGTTGGCTCATAGAAAGCCCTCCGCATCAAGGCACGGTTTACACATAACTAAACAAATTGTTGGCTTGCATGTGTGTTTTTATTTAAATTTCTATTTAAACAGTGTATTCCGTTTTTGGGAACGTGTGAAATTAACAATAACATAAGTGCTTTTGGTGAAACTTTTTTTTTTTGGAGTGCACAATTTCAGTATTCACCCGACCTAAACGATTTGTGAATTTTATGTTCAATTGTTTTAAAAGTAGGCGTCAACGTTAACTGAAATACAAAAAAAAAAAAATTGCAAATACTCTTTAATACTACAATAAAAATCTCCAAAAAATCACGTGTGTATAAAAAACAGGTTCCAAAATAAACCATCTAAATAAAACACATAACATTCATCACTCGATTTTTTGCTCATTATTGAAAGTACAATAGCGCGTAAAATCAGCTTTTGTTTAAAGAATTTATTTCAACAAAGACAATAAATAAAAGAAATTAAACATATCTTTATTATAAATTATCTGATCGTTAAGTAAAAGTACTCATATCCATTCTAAAGCACGTTGTCTTAGCTTTACATAAGTAACCTCTTTTTTTATCTTTCAACTCTTTTTAGGTAAAAGTAAAGAGGCGGAGGTAAAGCGCATAAATAAAGAGCTTGCCAACATACGCAGCAAATTTAAAGGAGACAAAACGTTGGATGGTTATCAGAAGAAGAAATATGTATGTAAGCTGCTATTTATATTTTTGCTGGGCCATGATATTGATTTTGGCCATATGGAGGCGGTTAATTTGCTGTCCTCCAACAAATACTCAGAGAAGCAAATTGTAAGTAACTATCCCAGCACATCATAACTTCAAACTATTAAATGATATATTTTTTATAGGGCTATCTCTTCATTTCGGTCTTGGTCAATACGAATAGCGATCTGATACGTCTGATCATACAATCCATCAAGAATGATTTACAATCACGCAATCCGGTGCATGTCAATTTGGCTTTGCAGTGCATTGCCAATATTGGCAGTCGGGATATGGCGGAATCATTTTCGAATGAAATACCCAAGTTGTTGGTATCGGGCGATACTATGGATGTAGTAAAGCAATCGGCTGCTTTATGTCTGCTGAGGCTCTTTCGTTCTTCACCTGATATTATACCCGGCGGCGAGTGGACTTCTCGCATAATACACTTGCTCAACGATCAGCATATGGGCGTGGTAACAGCAGCCACTTCACTCATTGATGCTTTGGTTAAACGTAATCCTGATGAATATAAGGGCTGCGTGAACCTGGCCGTTTCGCGTTTATCACGAATTGTGACTGCAAGTTATACGGATTTGCAGGATTATACTTATTACTTTGTGCCAGCACCCTGGTTATCTGTCAAGTTGTTGCGCCTCTTGCAAAACTATAATCCTGTAACCGAGGAACCAGGCGTTCGCGCACGTTTGAACGAAACGTTAGAGACCATCTTAAATAAAGCGCAAGAGCCGCCCAAGAGCAAGAAAGTGCAGCACTCGAATGCAAAAAATGCCGTACTCTTTGAGGCCATTAATTTGATTATACACAGCGACAGCGAGCCCAATCTTTTGGTGCGCGCCTGTAATCAGTTGGGCCAATTTTTGAGCAATCGCGAAACAAATTTGCGGTACTTAGCACTAGAGTCTATGTGTCATTTGGCTACATCGGAATTCTCACATGAGGAAGTCAAGAAGCATCAAGAGGTTGTAATACTCTCAATGAAAATGGAAAAGGATGTGTCTGTGCGGCAAATGGCTGTAGATTTGTTATATGCCATGTGCGATCGCGGAAATGCTGAGGAAATTGTGCAAGAGATGTTAAATTACTTAGAAACGGCGGATTACTCGATAAGAGAAGAGATGGTTTTGAAGGTGGCCATTTTGGCGGAAAAATATGCTACCGATTATACATGGTAGGTTTTGATTTGATTTCTTGAAATATTTTAATTTATGTACTAAAAATATGAATTCCAACCAAATAGGTACGTTGATGTCATACTCAACCTTATACGCATTGCTGGTGACTATGTTTCCGAGGAGGTCTGGTACCGCGTCATACAAATCGTTATCAATCGCGAGGAAGTCCAAGGCTATGCTGCCAAGACAGTCTTTGAGGCATTGCAAGCTCCAGCTTGTCATGAAAATATGGTTAAAGTTGGTGGCTATATACTTGGTGAATTCGGAAATTTAATTGCCGGAGATTCACGTTCTGCGCCCTTGGTGCAATTCAAACTATTACACTCCAAGTACCATTTATGTTCGCCCATGACACGCGCTCTTCTGCTATCCACATATATTAAATTCATCAATCTGTTTCCTGAGATACGCACCAATATTCAGGAGGTGTTCAGACAACACAGTAACTTGCGTTCTGCCGATGCTGAGTTGCAGCAACGCGCCAGCGAATATCTACAGCTGAGTATTGTAGCCTCAACAGATGTATTGGCCACAGTGCTGGAAGAGATGCCATCATTCCCGGAACGTGAGAGCTCTATATTGGCCGTATTGAAGAAGAAGAAACCAGGCCGTGTGCCGGAAAATGAAATACGCGAGTCAAAGAGTCCGGCGCCCACATCTGTGGTTCAAAACAATACACATGTTAATCACAACAAACTGAATAGCAATGCAAATGCCGATCTACTAGGCTTAAGTACTCCGCCTTCGAATAATGTAAACAATACAAATAACTCGCTCATCGATGTACTGGGCGATATATATGGGAATAACAATTCCGCTACTTATAATACGAAGAAGTTTCTATTTAAAAATAATGGCGTACTTTTTGAAAATGAAATGCTACAGATTGGCGTTAAGAGCGAGTTTAGACAGAATCTGGGACGGTTAGGTTTGTTTTATGGCAATAAGACACAAGTGCCGCTTACGGTAAGTCAGCTAAATATTAATTAAATTAATATTAACAATATTTTTTTTGGCTTGCAGAATTTTAGTCCCGTCTTGCAATGGTCTGCAAAGGATGCGCTTCAGCTAAATGTTCAAATGAAAGCAGTGGAACCAACTCTTGAAGCAGGTGCACAAATCCAACAATTGCTCACAGCCGAATGCATTGAGGACTATGCAGATGCCCCCACCATTGAGATAAGCTTTCGCTATAATGGCACACAGCAAAAGTTCAGCATTAAACTGCCACTGAGTGTAAATAAATTCTTTGAGCCAACTGAAATGAATGCCGAGTCATTCTTTGCCAGATGGAAAAATCTAAGCGGGTGAGTGCGACTAAGATTTGTGGAATCTTTTTATTTGGCCAAAGTGTTAATTATATTTGTTAGATCAGTTGCTTGTGTCAGTTTAGCACAAATCCTAAGTCTATACGTCGATCTATTTTCTATAGATTTTTTAGAAAAGAAATGCTTGTGAAATCCATTCAGAGAAATGGATGTGTTAAGATAAATTGTATTATTTTACCCTGCCATGGACTAAAACTTATTTTATTGAAAGGTGGTTACATTTTATTTATAAAGTTGTAGGATATAACAAATGCGCATACAATGGGTACTTCTTTAATATACAATAGGATTTAGATTCAGTTTAAGATGAGTAGGAAGTTCCAATGCGCAGAAATATAACGCAAGCAGCTAGGAAACTTTTATAAAGATTTAATAAAGCAAAGATCTAGCCATTCAAGTTTAACCCTAAAATATCATTGATGTACATTTATCAAATTTTGTTTTATAATTTTAGGGAACAACAAAGGGCACAAAAAGTTTTCAAGGCGCAACAACCCTTGGATTTGGCAGGCGCTCGCAATAAATTAATGGGATTTGGCATGCAATTGCTGGAAAATGTTGATCCCAATCCCGATAATATGGTTTGTGCCGGCATAATACACACACAAACTCAGCAGGTGGGTTGCCTGATGCGATTAGAGCCGAATAAGCAGGCACAGGTGAGTGCAACATTTTTATACTTTATTAAAAATATGTTTTCATAACAAAAATGATTTTCTTGTAGATGTTCCGACTGACTGTACGCGCCAGCAAGGAGACCGTAACACGCGAAATTTGCGATCTGTTGTCAGATCAATTTTAAGCAACGATTTGCCACATCCACACATACACAAACTCACTCAGCTCCCAATCATATATATTATATATATATATGTTTAGACGAAAACAAAATCACTTTACAATGCACAATCCTAACAAAATTTTGCAATATCACCTAGAAAAAATATCAAAACTAAAATCAACTGAAAATTGTAGTTAAGCCAAAAAGCAAAACAAAAAAAACTGGCAAACGAATTATGTAAAGTGTTTTCTCTCGAACTTTGTGACTTAAGTTAAGCTAAAGTAACTCCAGTGTTAGCTGTATTGAATGCCCGGAATAGCACTCCATACAGCTCTCACGTACCTATAAATACCTAAAATTTGGGCCAACTACAAAACGACACACACACACAAAAAGCGAGTATACTTTAACTTTAATAATTTTTGTTAGGACATGCCAATTTCACATGTATGTAACACTTTTTATTTCTTACGCCACTAAGTTGTTAACTTGCGTCCTATTTTTGTTTTTGGCCGGATAAAACATTAAATATTTGTAAATGTTAAGCTCAAAAGTTCATAGTAGTATTTTCATGCAAAGAAAAAACATAATTAGATTATGTTAAATGACAAATTAAGATTGTTGCATTATTTTGAAGCAGTAGCAGTTGGATATTACTATCATGTAACGTATAATATATACATACACATTCATACAAACACATACATATACCTAGTATATAACATCGTTGTAATAAAAAAAAAATATAAACGAAAACAATTGCAAAAATGCTTATTAAAAAAAAACCAATTATAAATGGAAAATTATAAAATTAAAATCGTTATGTTATACCAATTATAATAAATATATACATTTATATACATATATACAAATATTGCATTAAACTAAAAACAAAAAGTTTGAGATAAAGTTGGCAGTCAATATGGCATTTCAGTTGCGCACCAACAACAAGCAGAAAAATCTCATTAAATGATAGACAAATAATTAGTGGTGAAAAAAAGATCATTAACAAATTTTGAATAATCATAAACATTGTTGAACAAATAAAAGTATAAATAAAAAACAAAAAAATACAATTTAAAAAACTATACATATAGCAAAAATTTTCGATTGAGCATGTACGTTGCAAAATTGTGTGTATTATTTCATATACTTATGTATGTACAATATGATAAAATAGATATATGTATGTATTTAAATGCATACAAATATATATATATATATATATGTAAAACTATTAATGATTAAATGAAAAGAAAAAGAATTTGTTTCAACTTGAATTCACGCAAAATATTAGCAACTATATCTAATTTTTCCCTTACTCACATTGTCAGTTGGGAAATTTTGCTGTTTGGCTCTGTAAAAAAATCACGAGTTTTTGCTTAGTTGTAATTTTTATTAACCTATAAAATAGAGCAACAGTGAATTTCCTACACAAAATTTCAACTATTACTATATATTCATGTTATCAAAAACAATAGCTGCTAATTTTTTTATAAATGAAATTAAAAGCCATAAAAGTTGCATAAATGAAATGAGAACAAATATTTGTAAACTACTTGTAATATTACCTAGCTATTATTTGCAAATGATTTGGAGAACATTTTTTAAAAGTACAATAGTTAAATTGTTAAATGAATTCAAGCATAAAGACAAAAGAGAAGACAACAACAACAACAAACTACATATAGCAAATGCAGGAATTTAACTGTAACGTAAATAAAATATGTATTTAAATAAATAAAATCTATCAAATTAATGAATTGATTTTTGTTTTGTGGATTGGTAAACCGAAGCTAGTATATCGGAATCACTTTATTTTGTCTGTATACAACTTGGGCACATTTGTAAAGTTTACTAAAGTTTTATATCTTATTTAATTAAATAACAAAATCTTTATTTATATTTTTTCTTTTATTAGATATAATCACTTAAGAATAACAAAAAACAGCTTTTCTAAATCGCATTCAATTTAAATCTGGCGTTTATATTCACCGAACTCAATTCGGTTACTAAAAACTTGAACGAAAACGGTATCTCAATCATGCTAACCTCACCGCTATCTCCACATAATCTGCAAGTATCCGGCTTGGAGGAGATGAAGCCCGTTTCATTACGCTTAACGATTTGCTGCAGCGGTGCTAGAATGCTGCCGCATTTGTGGCACACAAGCGTGAGTGTTCTGTCCGAGTTGTGGAAGAGACGATCCTGCAGCAAAAAGGCTGCTCCATGTGATATCAACGCATCACGTTCCATTTCACCAAAACGTACACCACCTCCACGTTTGCGACCCTTTATAGGTTGATTTGTGCGTGCATCAATAGCGCCAGTTGAACGTACCTGATACTTGTCGAATACCATGTGCCGCAGTCTCTGGTAGTGTACCACGCCAAAGAAGATATCTGCTGTCATTTCACGACCGTCCACGCCGGAGTAAAGACGCTCAGTGCCGTAATAGTTATAGCCGCCTGCTTCAAGCATTTTGCCAAAGTAGTCTATGGCTGTATTATCCTCAGAGAAACGGAACGGAGTTGCGTCGTAAACACTACCATGCACAGCCGCATTTTTGCCAGCCATTGTCTCGATCATCATAGCAATTGTCATACGAGAAGGGAAACCATGAGGATTAAATACAATATCTGGCACAAGACCCGATTCGCTGAATGGTAAATCTTCAGCTGGATATTTTTGAGAGCAAATGCCCTTTTGACCGGCACGAGAAGCAAACTTGTCACCTATCGTAGCCGGACGCGGCACACGAAACGTTATGCATACCATGCGCTTTGATTTTATATCAAAGCCGCCCAGTTGACGCACGCTATCCACAAAGCAGTCCTCCTTATCATCCATTTTGACCACTTTAAAGGTGGAGACTTCGCCGTCAAAGTACCTTAAAATAAAAGGTAAGTTAACAAATATTGCTTATTCATGTGTTTTCCAAACAAGTCGCGGTTACTTACGAGTACAAAGGAGATCCATATTCCACTTTAGTGCCAGGATGTGGTAGACCATCTGTGTCCATGTACTTTGCCAGTTCTGGGGTATGCGGGTTGCGCGCAAAGTAGCTATTCTTTTTGGGCAGCTCTACAAATTTCGATTTATAGATGCTGCCATAGGCAAAACCGCGTTCATAGGCAGCCTTGTTTATAATCATTGCATCCTCCATATCGTAACCAGTATAGGAAATAACCGCTACAATGGCATTAGTGCCCATGGCAAAGTCGTCCAATTGGATATTATCATGATGAACGGGTCGAAACAGAGGTGTGCCAGGTGTCTGCAGTCGATACAATTTATTGGCAGCTTGTTTAGGCCAATTTAGACAAGGAGTGCCCATGGTTTGCTTGCCCATCTGACATTGATACATGTTTCTGGGCGATTGATTGTAGTCTGGCATTGGTATAAGATTTGCCAAGTTGCTCAAAAAGTGGTTTTTGGCTAGTTCCAAATGAGTAGTAAAATCTGGATACTGCTCTTTGGCATCTATGGCTATTTCCATATACACTTGTTCCATGGTTCCAATGTATTCTACTTTTTTCCATTTCAAATTCCAAACCGGACGCATCATACGAGCTGGACCGGTAAACAAGAATAGACCTGGGAATTGGCCATTTTTCTTAAAAGGTACAAAACCTATTTCCATCATTTGCGGCACTGCACCAGTTATCTTGGCATATCGCAAGTCGTCTACTATTTTGTTGGCATCGTATTGATATATGTGACCCAAGTGTTTTCCGTCTAGGAAAACAACACTAAGCTTGGCCTTAGGTTCTATTGGACTAGAGAGCGGTATCATGCCCATTTGCACCAGAAGTTGCGGAATAGTCTGTAAAGGTTGGATATATTAAGCGATTAGTTACTGTATCAAAAAGTTACATATAAGATTTACCTCTACAAGCTTTGGATCCGGCCTCTTTGATAACTCACAAGTTAAGGTAAGATGATTTAGTAAACCGCAAGGCGTGCCATCAGGCGTGTGCACTGGGCAGATGAAGCCCCATGCATCAGGTAACAGCTGACGTGCCTCTGTGGTGCGCATTGTGGTAAAATAAGAACCACGATGCACTGCTCGAAAATGTGACATATATCGCATGCGATTAATATTCTCTGCCATAATGACAAGGCCACTGTTTTGCATTAGGCCCAGGCCCGTACGTGACACCACATTTCCTGTAGCCAAAAAGGATTCCATAATGCGACCAATACCGCCTGCATAACGCATAGACTGATTCATGGCACTACTGTCGGCCAATGCATCTGGGGTGTTGAGTTTCTTCAACAAACATTTTTTTACGCCTAGTAGCCATTGCTCAATGCGTTCGCCAAGATATTTCTGATAAAGATGACCAGGCAGCAACACTTCTTGCATCATGACTGAGTCAACACTTTCCGTTTTGAATTTCCCCTGAGCGCATTGGAAAAGTTTTTGTACCATAAAAACAATAAGATTAAACTTTTCTTCGTACGTGTCCAAATGAATCATTACGCGTTCGCGTAAAATAAAGTCGGTGACATCTTCGTCAGGCTGCCAAGGGGGCACTTCTATAAAACGCATTCTAAACAGCGTGCCCAAAAAGGATTTGCATTGAGTGTGAGTATATAAGCCTTCACCCTGGACTTCTCTAAGCATAGTTTGCACACACGATAAATAGTATTGGTCATCTTCATAGCCTTGTGTCAAACGTTTGTAGATCTCCTCGTCTGTGTAGTCCATTAGACTCTTAAGTATGAGACATACGGGCACGTAGTATAAGCGCTTCATACTAGAGAACATATATCTGGCCGTGCCATTATTCAAATAGTGCAGTACATTAGACATGGAAGTTTCATCGCGACGCACACTTTGCACTAGTACGCCTATTTCACTAAAGTTCTGTCCTCGATCTTTCCATGTACTACGCTTTAAGCATATAGGATAATTGCGACGATTTAACATTAGCATGCGCACGACTTTCTCATTACCACGTATGACAAATATACCACCCCATTCGGAATCATGTTCGCCGTGCTTTATCATATCTTCAGGTGTAGCCTTATGCAAATTGCAGGCGCGTGAACGTAGCATGATGGGCACCTCACCTAAATCCATGTTAATAGATGTTTTTTCCAAATCATTGACACTCCAGCCAACCCTCACCGAGCACATGCCCGTGTAAGAGATATGCAGTTGACGCGAATCTGTGGGATAGACTTCGCGTGTTTTGGCATCGATCACTTGTGTGGGCACTTTAGGTTTAGCTATAGAGATGCTTTCTATATGCATGCTTATATGTTCACCAGCTGGCGTAGAAAACTGAACAGGCACCATGTGTTTGGCCAAATGGTTTAGACCAACAGTTAACATTTCATCAAATGAATCAACATGTGGTGCGCCTAAGTTGGCCAAGTGCTGCAAGAGCGAAAACAATTTATCTTTAAAGAGGATATATTTATTTATGTACGCCACTCCTACCTTGTTTAATTCTTTGGGTATTTTCTTGAACTCAGGACGTGAGTTCGTCAGCACTGGATTTTGCTTCATCTGCTTAAGCATTTTGTCAATTTTAATTCAAAAACTTAAGCAAAATAAATAAGTTGTTGAACGCACACGTGCAGTTAGCCGCTTATCGATAGTTTATACATTAACTTATCGATTGCTAGCAGCGCTGCCAACTTGCTAACCGTATGCCGGTTAACAGCTGATCTTTGTTGCCCGCCCACACAAGGCCATTTGTTTATGTTTGCTTATTTGTTTATTTATATTGTGCATTACACATGTTGTACTACATTTATTATTTTTTTTGTTTACTTTCGGTCTGGTGAATTTTCATAACTTTTCTGCTGTTTTGAGTGCTTTTAAAGCATTTAAAGAAGAGCATGTAAATTACAATTGTTTACTGGGGCTGTCGGAAGTAAGTTGCGCATTTTTAAGCTCCAATTGCTTATTTATGCTAAAATAAAATTTGATGCTTCACATTTGGCAGGCGGCGGCGCACCCGTGCATTATGAGCGTGTTTGAAAGCAAACAAAGGCTAAGGACATACACAGTAAATATTGATGTGTACGTATTTATACATGCTAGTATGTGCAACAAGTCGACCAACCCTCTGACTAAGGTGAACAGACCTGCCTGCTTTCAAGGAAATGTTCCTTTGAATGGACTTGCTTAGTTGGCTGCTTTAGGCATTGTATTTGTTGTGCGTAAGTTAATTGACTAAAAATATGTTCTACATGCATATGTATATATACATACATATCTTTACAACTGGCAAGGATTCTTCTAATGCAATGTTTGGGATTCAATGCTTTTATACCTAAATTCATCGAAAAAAACTTGAAACCCCTGCTGTCAGTATTATTTAGCTTCTATGACGCAAAATATGTGCAACCTTATTGCATTATTGATGATGCCCCTAAGTTGGGCACGGTTTACAAATGTGCAGCAATGATTTTATTTAGGTTATTTTTTTTTTTTTTTTTTTTTTTTTTTTTTTATTATTAATACTATAGTATTATATTTTAGACTAAAAGTTGTTTTTGGAAGAGTCTATTAGCCTAGTACTGCGCTGTTGCACAACTTGTCCTACAAACTTTTACGGTTTGGCTCCATCTTGAGTAATTATGAAGGTACACATCCTTGGCTTTACTTTGTCCGTGTCACTTGTAGATTAATTTTGACTTTCAGCTTGTGTAGTACGATATAAGGGCATATTTGGGCAAAAGTTTTGCTAATTAACCACAAGGGCCGTGACACATGCAGCACGTTCATCTACAAGTTCGTTCTGTATGCATGAAGAACACTGGCGTAGAAATGTTTTTGTGACGGGGGCTTATAAAAAGATAAGAGCTTTAGAGCTTTTATATAATTCCCTTGGGTGCGATGTTACGGCTTAGAATCGAGTATGTTTTGAAATTTTATAACTATTATTTTACTATTAACCAATATTTTTATGATCTTTCTATTATATTTATATCGAAAATCAAAGCTAGTTAGCTTCTTTTTTGTTTTCCCACTAGGGTGAGCAAATTTACATTTAATAGGAAACCTATTTGCTACAAATGGGTTAAAGCCGGCTTTGACGAGTAGTCGATATTACACCATTGGCCCGTTAAAGAGTCAAAATCTTTGGGAAAATTGATAGTATCAAAAATATCCAGCTTTCACAAATCAATTCTATTTCATCAACACATTTAAATTTCTTGTAGGCAGGGACAGGTGGTTACTATCACTGAGCCTTAAGCGCGCCTCTTTTTTTTTTTTAAGAATTTAAATGGTTGCTTTCGATCTAGGAGCGCTTCAGAGAACTCTCCAAATCCATTGTTTCCCCTCGTTGTCTTCCTTTTAAGCGAGTTGTTCCAACGTGTTTATTTTTATTCAACACAGGGGATTTCCTTGGGGCCGGAGTTTTATCAAGAGCCCGATGAAATTACTATCGTACTGTTGTGAGTCAAGCTAAAGGTGTAATAGAGGGGCTGGTACGTTTTACCCCGGTCCAGGATTATCTCCCCACGGCCCTGGCTACCCATATGCCTCATTGTTGCCATCTATCTCAGAACGTTAAACATAACTCCTTATTAACCTAGATATGTAAACAAATCGAGTTTGACCTCATGATAGTGATTTTTAAATACCATACTGACCCCCCATATCCCAGGAATCCATTCCATGAAACTTTAAGGTTTAGTAATATAGACTCTGTCTAAAGTCGAGTTTTCATTTTCGGGGAAATCGTCTGGTTTGATTCTTGCACTGAAATTGCATTAAACACGCCGCTCCATCCGATTATGAAAACTTGGGTTTAGACTTAAAAAAGTGTTCCAAAAAAAAACCCTCAAAGTTTCATCACCTTCCCAACGAACATAATTTTTGAGCCTTTCTTTCCTGTTCTAAAAGAAAACATAGAAACAGGCATAGACTTTTCTTCAATTCACTCAGTTTTCATAAGAGCATACGAAGGATGCCATATTACTGACATCCCTTGATCCCCCACTACGCCACTGTTGCACTTAGTTCACATGTCCTGATAATGAAGCAAAACTTTTTGGTTTATTAGCTCGGTCTAAAAATAAAAAAATGACTGCAAGTGAAAACTTTGCAATGATATGAAAGCCACTACAATCTGCAGAACTCCTTTTTTTTTGGCTCAATCTTATATGCTGCTTGCCACTTGGTTTCCTGCTTTATAGAGGCTACGGTTTATTATTCCATTATAATGAACACAATACAGATTTTTCTTTCTCTGCCCACTCTCTCTTTTTTTGTTGGCTGTAACTTTTTCACACTCAGTGTCCTTGTTATTTTTGGGCCTTGTTGCTGTTGTTGTTGCACTTGGCCACATTTGTTGGATGCACAATCTTGGCAGAAAGTTGTTCAAGGCCCAGCCAGCACTTGGCAGGAGTTGTCTGCAACTTTTGCCGCACATTTAAAGTTTTTAGTCGGCTTTTGTGCGGCTGGCAAGGCAAAATCTTAAAAAAAAATAGCAACATAAAAATTGCATTGTTGATATTCATTTTCAAGCCTCAGCGGCATCAAGCCGCACATTATATAACATTTAAAAAAACAACATCCTTTAAAATTTTTTTCGCCTAGACAAAGTTATTGCAGCGTGCTTCCTGTTTTTTTTTTAATGAAGCTTCAACAGTGCGCGAAAATTCCGTTTTTTTCTAACTTTCTGTTAACTTATTCCAGTCAACACATGGCCCACAAAAATAGCAACAAACAAAAGTTTGCTACGTTCAGAACATATGGCTTTTATAATTATTTTTCCACAGAATATTATTTCATTTAAGAGTGCATTGAATTTTTATAGACTACACTAAAAACACATCTTTATTTGTTTTGCTAGTCTTATGACTAATATTTGGCACAACGTTTTAATTAAATGACGCGTCTGGCTAAATTTAAATTTAAACTTGAATATGCATGTGAAAATATTTTCATTAGTTAAATCTTTACCAATTTGGTTAAAATAAAAACAACTAATTAAATATGAAAGAATGTAGCATAATAAAGAAAAACCCAAAACGTGTGCTGATCCTGATCAAAGACAACACAGCGAGCAAGAAAAATTCATCATGAGTATTTCACCAAATCATTAGTTGGTAGCAGCTCTCAATGCCAGAACAAAGACTTCCCAACATGTTAGAGAGCACATCTGTTGTTGGCCCATTGTGGCATATGACCGAATGCATACATCTTGGGCAAGAGATATTTTTGTATACTCGAAAATGAGCATACTCGAATTTTTAGGAGATTTGTAGTACTTTGAAGAACTGTGTATTTTACAAGAAAGCTTAAAGTCGCACAGAGATTTTTTGTGCGATTCAATTCTCTGGTGTGAATCTTTTTTCTACTTAGAGTTCGATTAAGACACAGAAAAAAGTTGGTTTAATAATTATCACGCTACAGGCATGCTTTTTGCTTAAAATGTTCTTTCAAAAAATTGTAAAATTTAACTCATTCGCAATCCGGCCCGTCCGGAGGTCGTCTTCGGGACACTGGGATGTTGCTTATACTATTTACAAAAGATGTTATAAATTTTATAAATAAGGAAAAAAAGAAAATAATAAATATTGTCTTCAATATTATTAACTATTATGAACATATTTCATGTTTCAATTTTAAAAAAAAAGTGCAAAAATTTTAGACATTGGTTCGACCCAATTTTTCAATAAAATCCAATCTGTGTAAAATAAATAATTAAAAATAATGTTCTTAAAAATAAAAAAAGCTGATTAAAATATAATCTTCTTTGTATTTCAAGGTAGGTCTTAACATCATAGAGTCGTTTGAAGTAAGGAAAGCTTCAAACTTTTTGAGTTAATATTTTTCGAATATTTTTCTGTAATAACAAAAGTATGATTGTTTGAGAAAATTTTAAAAATATAAATATATTTATTACATTTTTTAGTTAAGGTGAATTTTTGTGGAAATTTTTCTTGAAAAAAATAAAATCTGATGAAAATATAATCTTTTTTGTCTTTGTAGCTAGATTTCGGCATCTTGCAACCTTTTGTGGTAAGAAAAGCTTCAAACTCTTTGAGTTTATATTTTTCGAGTATTTTTCTGTCATAATACCAGTTAGCCATAAGAAAAGTATCATTGTTTACGAAAATTGGAAAAACTTTAATTATTTTTATTCAATTTTACGGTCACGGTGCATATTTGTGGTTAAAGTTTTACTAATTATATAATGCAATAAAAAAAGGATAAAATTAAAAAAAAATTGTATTTTTAAACTTAAAAATAGTCAGAAATACTCAATTTTTAAGTTTTTTTTTGTTTTCTTTCCTTCGGCTATACAACGATAATATACTTAAATAAATTATTCTAATTTATAATTATATAAAAAAAAATACCATTGTATACATCTGTAAAGGGTTTAGCTACAAAATTTTATATTTTATTAGGAAAATAATTTTTTTTATAGCACTATTGCCAACTTAGTGTAAAAAAAATAGTTCAAAAACATTCAGTAGTTTAGTCACATATAAGTAAAATAATAATAAATAATTTAAAAATTTTTTTTTTATATTTAGCTGTAACGTTTATAAACTGAAATTTTGCTAAATTTTTTATTCCACTATGCATTGAACTGGTTCATTAGGCTTCAAAAATCGATGAGACAGTTTCCAGACCCCTTCCAGCTAGACTCTTTAAATGGTTAACTTAAAGTAAAACACATTTATTATAAAAATAAATCAAATTGTTAACTATAAAATAAAAATAAAAAATAAATCAACTTTAAATTCTTAAATAAAAAATCTGCGATTACTCACAAATAAGTTTTTAAACAGACAATGACACAATATTAAAATTTAATCAAGGATTTTCAGACAAGAGCTATCAGCATCTCATATTTATATTTTCGAAAGATTTAACATTTACAAGATTTTCAGTTTTCAAGTTTTTCCACTTATTGTTTTCGAAGCAAATTTCTAAGAAATAAAATGTCTTCTAAAATTTGGTGTCATTTTATTTTTTAATTTAATTTTATTCCTTGATATTAATAATTATTTTTAACAGATACAAAAATATATACAGAGTTTAGCTGAATTAGCTTTTCAAGTGAATAGTTAATTTAAAAAAATATTAGATTAAGTTTATAATTAAAATTTTACAATTCGTTAGGAAAATTGGAAAAACCGCAAAGATGATAAATTTCTTAAATTACTTCTTAAAACTAAAACTCTAACATAGATTGATGCTTAAAAGAACTAAATTCTGGTAAGCCTCAAAAGTCCTTAAAAATCCTGCGAGATTCGCGAGATTCTAAATAAAATTATGATTTCTAAAATAAATTAATTGATTAATGGGACTGGGTTTTGCCCGATCATGGAGAAGAGGTCAAGTAGTAGAATGGGAGGTTGAGCTGATGTCATTTTAGTTTAGAAGCTTAGTAAAATTATTTTTTAGACATTTACTACAAAATAGATGTAAAAAAAATGATTAAAAAAAAATTAAATACAAAGAAGTAATTAAGAAAAGATAAGTAAATTCATTATATAAAAAATGAATTTAAAAAAAAAGAATTAAGCTTATAAAAAATCGAACATGGAGCTTGCGCCGAAATGTTTTTGTCCCTAACACACACTAAATTATGTTTATTAACAAATTTTATATATTCAATATTAAATCATGACCTTAGAAATACAGAATAGCTCACGTGACGCTTTTTCTCTAATTTCATCCTAAATCTCCGTTAAAAAACATTGTTCTAAAATGTGTTTGTTGTTAAAAATTATTATTATTATTAACGAGACATTGAAGTAATCGAAATGGGGCGATCTTATGATCGGATTGGATTTATATCCATAATAAAGATTCAAGATTATTTCAATTAATGAATTCAAGTTCCCACAAGCTTCAAAAAACACAAGATCAATTTTGAACTTTTGGTAATAATTTGATTTCGATTTAAAATTTTTTTTTAATGTTTGAATTCCAATAATATGTCGAAATAATCTAATTGAGCTGAACGAATAACGATAATATTTATTTTTAAATAATCAAAAATATTATTGATTAATTTGTTTTAAGCGTACACTGAATAATAATAAATAATAATTGAAAAATACGTTTAAAGAAAATATTGAGAAAAATATTCTTAAAAACTATTATTATTTTTTTGTATACAAAAAATGTACTTTTGTTTCGAAGATTTCAATATTTTCTAATTTATTTCAAGAAAACTTTTATACAATTCCCTAAAATTAGAGCATAACATTTCATACAGAAAGTTTGGTTCTACGAATGCAATTAAATTTTTTTGTTTGTTAGTTTTTATCAAGCAACTGTGCATCTTTGTACTCGTATTATAAATAAATATTATTTTCAAGCGTATATAAGCTTCGGCGCCATCCAAACAGCTTTTCATGCTCGTTTTTTTTAAAAATAGCTCGATCAACTAGAAAAATGTTCAGTTTTTCACGAGCAAGCCAAGCGAAAAGTTTCACAGACGGATTGAATTTTAAGTTTCTCGATATATATACATAATATATATATGCCAAAGTAAACTATATATATACACATATATTTACTTTAAAGTAAATGCCTATATAGTTATAAAAGTGAAACGAAACCGTTTTTGTGTGCTTAATAAAAGCAAAATGTTTTAAATTAAATAAAAATTCATTATTTTACAAATTATGTGAAAAGTAAAAGCAACGCACTTTATCAAGGAGAAAAGTCAATAAAAATTGCGAAATCACGCGTGTGAAAATTATATCGAGCACCTTTATACATATGTACGTATTGTGTATATATGTATAGTATATACATATATGCATTGTGCCAAGTTTGTGTTAAATGTTTTAAGTTTTTTTCTTGTTTTTGTTTAAATTTAAGGCGCAGCGCAAACGTTTAACGGCGGCCATCCATTCTTTGTGTGCTCTGCAGATCCCAGCGGCCATTTATAAAAGAAAAGTCGCATTAAAGTAAATAACAACAATCGCCAAATAGCACTGCAACGAACTCTGACGTAGTTGAGAGACCCAAAAACAAAAATAACAATAACAATAAGCAGCATATAAACAACAACAAAAAGAACAACAACAACATCTGACAGTGCATACAATAAATCGTGTGCATTTGGATTACAGTCGCTGTCTTTGTTCTTTGTCTCTGCCAACAACAACAACTACAACGCCAACGCACCTCTGCCAAAGAACTCTGCTCGGAACTCATTAAAAATGGGCAATGGAGAGTCCACTTTTAACAACGAAGACATGGAGCGCACTGCAGCCGGCAGAACTGCAGCAGCGACAGCAGCAGCAGCAGCAAACGATGACGAACCCTGGTGGTATGAGATTGAGCATGAGAACTTAATTTTGGAACAAGTGCCGGTGCAGCAGACGTTTCCGCGTGAAAACGAAAGTGTGCCAACATCCATGTTCCCCCTGTCGTCAACAGCGGCCAAAAGTAGCACAGTGGACACATTAAAGAAAAATGAAAATGCAGATGGAAAACATGAAAATTCGGTAGAAGCTGAAGCTGCTGCAGCTGCAGTCATAACCAAATTGACTGCTGACAGCTTGGAGGCAGTGCAACGTGAGCAAACATTGGAGGAATTTAAAGAGGAGCTGCGTAGCAAGCGGCTGGCACGTCAAACTGCTGTGCAGGATTTGCGTGAAGAGCTTAATAGTTTACGTAAACAGCTGGCTACAGAGCAGGCAGAATCGCGACGTCTGCGCAAGCAGCAGGATAAGGAAGAAACTACAACTGAAGAGTCAGCTGTACTGGAGGAGTACCACACCTACGACGTGAACAAAGTCGATAGTGATGATGAGGATCCCACGCTGCGCAGTCGGCATGCCAATATAGAGCTGGCCAATGCACAGCTGGCGCTACAAATGGCCAATTCGGATAATCTGCAATTACGTGGAGAATTGGATGTGGTGCAGAAACAAGTGGGCACGCTCAAGGAGGTCATATCCTGCTGCAAGCAAATGCTGAGCGTCAAGGAAGAGCAATGTGCACAGGTGAGTGATGGATGCGACCTCTAAGAGAGTTATGCATTTTTAATGTCTTATACCATTTAGCTCAAGATGAAGCTGACGGAAATCGAGAACTCCTTCAGCGAGCGTGAAATGAAAATCATGTCCAATAATCTGCGTCAGGAATACGAAAGACAATTGGTTAATATACGTCAGCTGAGACAGCTCTATGAGGAACGTCAGCGTGTGGCCGCGGCAGAGTATGAGAATCTGCAGCGGCTCATCTCGATTAAAAAAGATGAATTGGTTGCTGAGCAGGAAAAGTAAGTAGTTCCGGGATACTTATTAGTAAAGCTGTAGTCAAGTAAGTTTCAAAAAATTGACCACAAAACAAAAGTAGATGTTCGTATTATTTGAAAGCCTTTGCTAGGACAGCAGAATAATTAAATTATATGTATTAAATTACATTAAAAAGATCTGAGAAATTCAGGAACTTTAAGCAATTTTCAGAAATTTTTTTGTTTCTATATTTAATTATTATATTTGATTTGGAGGGGTTCTAAAAGATGCTTTGAAGGAGATACAGATTAATTTAGAAGGCAAAGAAGACTTAAAATCGTTTACAACTCCAATTTCTTTGGCCCATCGAGAGAGGGAGTGAGGGAGAGAGGTAGAGAGAGAAAGAGAGAGATAGAGAGAGAGTGAGATAAAGAGAGATAGGACTAGAGAAATAGAGAGAGAGAAATAGAGACAGAAAAATATAGAAGGGGGAGGTAGGTTCCCCTAAGTCCAGAGTTTTCTCAGGGGTAAATACTGTCGCACTTAGGGAAAACAATGATTCAAGGTAAAGGTATAATAAAAGGGGCCGGTACATCTTCACCCCTGGGACCGGATTTTTTCTACGTCTCTGCATATCCTAGTACCTACAGACTGTAGTAAAGATTTCAGAAATCGAAACTGTTTACAGTCCTTTTTGGACAAGTGAAATTGTAAATGAGACACAGACCTGGTTGATTTTTGAATTGAAAATAAACTTTTCACCAATATTATTTCTTTAAAGTTACTTGATATTAATAAAAAATATTAAATTATTATTAATAAAAGGCCAGCTCGGAAGACTTTTATTTATAAAAAAAGTAAGGAAAAAAAATCGCCTCGTCTGGGAATCGAACCGTGGTCTTTAAACTTTGCTACGTTAGATACTGAGGCCAATACTTAATCAATTCAGCTACCTTTTTGTACGGTTTTGCCTGTAAGGCCTTTCGAATTTCCTCCTCTACAGCATTATAGAGCGATTATCTCAGATAATTAGAGTACGATTATATTGATAAATGGTAACAATCAAAAAACAATAAAAATAAAACAAACTGTCATGAAATTATTGAACATAGGTTTGAAAATAATTTGGGACCGAAAAAATAAAGTTTATAAAAAAATATTAACGTTAGTTGCTCTAGCTCCTGTAGTCTCCAAGGTACCGGCGTTATAAACAAACGGCCACCTCTTCCCTACGTCATATTTGCTCAAACTTAATAGACCCTACAAAATGAATAGAAACGTTAAGTTTGGATGTCCTAGTTTGTAAAGTCTTCAGGATCCTGACATTCATACAGACGAACGGACCTGTATATATCAATTTATCTTGTCCCAAGCAACCAAGCTAAAGATAATTTTGGGAGGTCTCCGACGACTTGGAACCTAAGTATATTTACTTTAACTTTATATACCCTTTCCGGGTACTAAAATAAGTCATCTAATAGTTCGAAATCCTATGCTACTGACTAAATACGCCTACAAAGAATTTAGTGTGGTACCGATTGCGGGTTGAAACTTACACTATGTGTTAGCCACACGTCATACGGTGTGCACAATGTAAGGTTTATCTAAAATAATTCATCATAGAGTTCCAAATATATGCTACTAAAAAAATCCGTCAACAAAAATATCAGTGTGGTACCGATTTAGTTCGTATGCGTGAGCGTACGAAGGTGAAACTTCAACTATGTTATAGCTACACTTCATACGGTGTGTACAATGTAAGTTTCACCTAGATTATAATGAAATCTTGTGGGTGAAATATTCTTGTTGCGAGTCGGAGCAGCATGCACTTCGCTGCAGTTCAGCATGCAGTCCGCTGCATTCTAAAGACGGACTGAACATTATGGAAATAAAGAATTGTACAGGGTATATAATAGTCTGGATGATCTGAATTAAGTAAAGAAGACGGAATTGCAAGAAGAATGAATGGGAGTGCGAAGCATGCAGGAGACGGAACCCCCTAGGTTTATATAAATAAAAAAATTTTTTTTTTTTTAAGTTTCCGTTAACATACTTTTTTTAAATTTATTTTAAGAAGACTATTTCATTATTTCTATCATATTACAAATTTCTATCATATCTTAAATTCGGATCAAAGTTTCCCACTGAAGTCCTCACATTAACCATAAATTTTTAAATACATATTTTGTAATATGCATCGTACATCTTGCATTAACTCATACTAAATACTTACTATAGATATACATATATATATCTATAGATTGCATTACGACGCAGAATTCTTTTTTTTAATTTTATACGCATTAAAAATCAGCTTCAAGTCAAAATAATTCTGCGTAAAAACAACGCATTCCGAGAGAGCTAAACAATACACACATTTTTTACCTCTAAAACGCAAAATTACTTTAAGAAATTTGTTACAACGCATTTTCTGCTAGTTAGGTATTTTCGGTTAAATCATTCCGAAGTTTCATCTTAACGCCATTTTACTTATAAAAGTCTCATATTTCTTCACTTTTCACTGTTTTCTTTTAGAACGAAAAACTTTGAGGAACGCAATCAAACATTGCTTAAGGAAGTGGAAACGGCAAACGATGAGTTGGCCAAGCTGCGCGAGGAATGCAATGAGCATAAATACGAGAAGCGAACGCTCAAGGAACAAATGGGTGCAGTAAATATGGTAAGGTGCAACATTCCCCAAATCCTACAACGACTAAGGCAAACAAACAATGGATGGAAACACTTTTTAAGTGCAATGTAAATTTGAAAAAGGCTTGAGCAAGTAACTGAGGAAAAGAAAAATTGCGTATACGCAATGTTGAACGACTTTTGTTTTTACAAATTTAACAGGCAGCAGAAAAACTAAAGTCAACATCTGATAGCTAAATTTCTTAGTATTTTGACATAGAGTTTGCCATGAAAATTGTCCTAAAGGGTTTTGGTTCAATCCTAAATACGATAAAAAATAACACAGCGCACTGCGGGTGAAATCGGTACACAGACAGCCTGGCAATTTTTTTCCAATAAATATATGAATAAAATGCAATTACCAAACAAACCAACAGCTGGCTCACCCTATATATCATAATATAGCCTTATCGAACGTATTCCATTATGCGCGGATTCTTTATCTTTAATATAGCTTACGTTATGTAACCTTTCATAGTCTCACTTTACGTTAAGGGTCCGGCATGACCTTCAAAGTACCTCCCTGTATAGTGTTTTTTGAGCTTATATCAGATTCCTGATGCGTTGGCTTTTTAGGAAGCCCAAAAACATAAAATATGTATGAAATTTGTCCAAGAAATCTTGGCAAGGCAGATCTCTGAAACAGCCTTAAAAATACGTTTTTTTGTTGGGTTCTTTAATGTTATGTCAGAATCCTAACGATTGAGAGTTTTTAAATGTTGAATTCGGACTTGGAGACGCTAATCCACTTGAATTCAAAGGATATAGAGCTTGGCAAGACAGATTTCTGACACAGCCTTAAAAATACGTCTTTATGTAGGGCTGTTTAATTCTATATCAGAATCCTAACGATCAAGAATTTTTAAATATTGAATTCGGACTTGGAGACGCTAATACACGTGATCGCAATCTTAATTCAAAGGATATAGAGCTTCTCAAGGCAGATTTCTGAAACAGCCCTAAAAATACGTCTTTTTGTAGGGTTCTTTAATGTTATATCAGAATCCTAACGATCAAGAGTTTTTAAAAGTTGAATTCGGACTCGGATACCCTAATCCACGTGGTCGCAATCTGAATCCAAAAGTTATATAGCTGTGTTGTGGCAGAACCTCAAAAACGCCATTGTTTCTTGTTGAGTCTAAGTGTCTACATAGTAAATATGGGTTGATCTCTGAATCCGAAAAGGGCTTGGAATTGCTAAACCTAAAAATTTACAACAATAAATGCTTCATCTCGGAGCTAAGGGGAAATTATCGTTTTTAGGTCAACTATCGAATTAAGGCCTGTCGATAGCGTGTCAAATGGGAGCACTTCCCGGCGCCCTTAGATTTGAAAAAGCATTTAACATTTAAATTTATGGGGAAAAAAGGGACCGTAATTTTTCTTGAAAACTCTGGTGGGAATACTACCCAAAGGTAGCCAGATTCCGGGATCGTCGTCTAGTCGTCTTTTACGACAACCAGGTGGCTACAAAAGTTGATACTCCAAAGCTACAACCCCTCAGCAGATCCTCGAGAATTGACGGCCAGTAGTGTAGAATTTGGTTGTGTGAGTTAGGTGAAGCTGAGTTAGATTAGGTGAGGTGAAACTAAAATAGATATACTTTTGAGGCTTTAGTCTCGCGGACAAGCGGATTAGGACGGAATTGGCTTGTCTGGAAGTAAAATATATAACAATTATCTTCACGATTTCGCATTGGAGCCTATGTGCCACCAATTTGTATACTCTGAAGTCGAACCATGTTTGTTTGTCTGTCTGGTAATCCTTATCAGCAGTGGAAATTAAGGATTATTATAGTCGGCATTGGTTACATTCATCGTGTTGTCGTTATAACGTGAAATTAGCACCGCCAAATCCTCTGTGCTGGCTGACGTAGCAGGGGGATTGACCACTAATTGTTGCGTACCCCTTGTAGACATGTTTCCATTATTGTTTTGTTCCATGTTATTCTGATATCTGTCATGAGAATCAATGAGTGATGGGTTTAAAAACTCTTTAGTTAGAAGCCGACCCTGATATGGGGAAATAAACGCTTACCTGATGGCAATTTGGTTGCCAAAAAGGCATCAGGGCTTGTTTTGGACTGCTCTTGGCTTTAGGACTCTTCCTCGACCTTGCCTTATACACCGACTTATAACTAAACTTAATCTCTCCATTAAACTCACCAACTAAAACTTTCTCTTGCTCTCTTCCATTTACTCTCCAGCTTTTTAGCCAAATGGTAATGGGTTTCAATGGCAAGAACAATCTAGATATTGATCGCTTGACCAAAATGCTTGAGGAAAATCGAGATTTGCTAAACGAAATGACACAGGCGGAGGGCAACTGCAGCGATGGTGCCAGTTTACCAAAGTTGCTCTTTGAGCTCGTCGAGGTAGCAGACCTGGCCGAGACAAAGGAGCCAAGTGGCCACAACAAAAGCCGCAGTGTGACACCCACGCCAACAGCTGCTGTAGATGCAACAGCACCACCATTGGACGCAAGTGCAGCTGCAGCTAAGTCAACGGAGACTACTTTGGAAACTGTGGGCGATGATGTGACCGACAGTGTCAGTATCAAGCCCAGCGGCTGCTTGAAAAAACATAGAAGGCGTAGCGGTGTCTCCGCCATGAAATGCTCTGAGCCCGAAATTATGGATAAAGTTGCCTCGGCACAAGAAATCATTGGCAACTTGCCAAAAGTTTGGAAAGTGTTGATGGAGCTCTTGAGCCACCACAAAATCGAGCGCGTTCAATTTGAAGAGCCCCCGACGGCCGAGGATTGCCACAAAAAGGGCGGCACCGGCACCGGCAACGCCAACGACACGGCCAGCAGTGCCAGCAAAGCCCCGGAGCTAAGTGTAAGCAAAACCTACATCAAGTTGAAGGTAAGTGTTGTTGGGAGGGATTCTGGCTGGGCATATTCAATGTGCAGAGTGCTGCTGCACTTCAAAGTATCTGCAGACAATCGGGCTTGTTAGTTGTCGTATCCGGTTTGCTGATGAAGTGCTGCCGTAGCAACACTTGCCGCAATCCCTACTACCCCACGTCTGCTCTTGTTGCATTCTTCATTCTTGGCCATGGCCTAAGCTTTCCTGTGTACAAAAGTTTCCAATAGTTCAGCACGTGCCTGGGAGTGCTGCGTTGGGGTTGTCTGCCAGCTGCAAAGTTTTGCGTTATTCACTTAAGCGTTTTATTTAGTCAACAGACAGTTCGGGCTTCATTATGTGGGCTTTGGTAAGGGGGCAGGGGCAGGTTAATTGAGTTTATTGGTCATTTAAAGTGAATAGCTGCGCCTAATCTCCCTATTTTGACTTTATTGGTGGTTTTAAGGTGAACTAAGCTGGACAAGCTTATATATGAAGAACCTAGAGTTCTATCGAAATTTTTGCGACAAAAATAGATTATCTGTGCGAAAATTTATATTTTTAGAGGCATCCATCAATTGCTTTTAGTCTTTAGATATTTATTTCTAGAAACAAAATATTAAAAAATATATATTTAGCCAAACATTGCCAATAAGCTATAGATGTAGCCTCGACCAACTTTTTGAGCATACAAAATCGATACCTTCTCTCAGGCAATAAATGCTGCGATACATTTTTTGGAGCTTCCGAATTTGCCCACACCTTTGGATAATTTTTAATGCCACAAAAGTCTTTTTAACTTTTAACACCCTATATTTCATGTTTATGTTTTTGATAAATGATAATCGTTCGCTTTTATGGTTTATATTCATCGTATAAATTGTCTATAAAAATTTACCTTGTTCCAGTTTTGCTGTGGTTTGACAAAAAAAATTCCAGATTAATTATAGACAATTCAAAATTTTATTTTGTATATATACAGGGGTGACGTATAATTGTATATCCAGCACTTTATGATACAAAGAGTATATTAAGTTTGATCAAGCCAAAAATTAATATATTATATAGTCGTCGGAGACTTACCAAAGTTACCTAAAGTATGATCAGGGTGACTAGAAGGTCGTTCGTCTGTATAAACGCCAAGATTTCAGAGATGGTATGAGCAACAGCAACCAAATTTTCAGATTAGATCCCTTATTATTTCATAGGAGAGAAGTTTATTAAATTTTTTTATATATCGGGTAACATTATATAGCTCCCAAGGGGTGTTTCAGAGGACCTGAAAAAAAAAATGGATTTGTAGCTGTGAAGATAATGTAACCGAGTTTGAAAGAGTCACCATAAAAAGTGTTTGGTGCAAAATTCGTTTTTTTTGTGACACACAATTTTAAGAAATTTTATTATTCGGATATTGCTTCAAAATAAAAACTCATTACAAATAACACTTTAAAAAACAAATTTTTCAAAAATTAAAAAACTATTTCCAAAAAAATTTGGTTTTGAAAATCCTCTGATTAAATTGTAAAATATTTTGAAAAAGCTTACGTCAAACGTAGCTTACGTATGTTAAAAAAATGTAATGGATCGGAAAATATTTGAATTTTCATAAATTTTAATAAATTGTTTTTTTTTAGATATTGCCTTAGAATAAAAGCTCTTCAAAAATAACATATAAAAAAAAAAAAATTTCAAAAATTTCCATTAATTTTATTTGCAAAATATTTTGAAAAAGCTGAAAAGTGATGACGTACACTTCCTAAGCTAAAAAGGTGAATCGATCGGATATTTTCATAAATATTTTAATTTTTTCCAAAACTAGTACAGTGGCAGGACCATAAACGTCGTCTGCTGGAAAAAAATACTTATTTGATGAAAGTCCTCGTGCCCTAAGTCGCGAGTTTTTGTATTTGGGGGAGGAGGGCGTGGTCCCACATTGGCCTATAACTTTTTTTCTATGAAACTTAGAGTCATGGTTCTCAGATTTGAATTGTAAAAGGTCACAGGTCAATTGGTTTACTTATAATGACCGCTCGGAATTCAAAAATGAAAATAGTTTCAGGTGTGTTTCTCAAAATCAGCTTCTATCGTAAAAAATGAATATTTTTTGTTGGAATTGAATAAAGTGTAGTATTAAAACAAAAAATATGATGATTTTACTCTTAAAATTTAAAACAAAATCCTGAAGCACATATAAAATTATTTCTGGCATAGAATTAGAGAAGTTTTGTTTAAATCTCAAATTATGTACTTTCGGTTCCGAATTTGAAAATGCCAAGCGAATAAGTTCTCTTCCGTTTTTTCCATTTTTTTTTTAATAGCCAAAATTGTGAAAGTAAACAATATGCATAGGAGATTCAACGATAAATTTTCTCAAGTATCCGCCAACATAAGATCAGGATCTTTATATATTTGTGTAAAGGTAGAAAAAGGCGTACTGTACCATAATTTGTTTTTAAAAAGAGATCACAGGAGCGCAATATTTTATCCAAAGAAGCGCATTATACTTAAATAAATTATTTTTTGTCTATTTATATTGGTTTTATGCGGTCTCGAAGCTTAGTGACAGTGATCTAGACTATCATACCAGAGGTTGTAGGTTCGCATCGCACGCTAAACATGCTCCTGCACTTTCCACTTTTTCTATTTCAGTTAATTTTTCCTGTCTATTTACATATATCCTTATGACTTACTCCCATTATTGGTATAACAATGGGCCTGTTCATGGTCTAAGTGAGTTGGCCTTAACCTACCTACCTACCTATATTGGTTTTCGGGCAATAGTGACAACCCTACCAAGTCTTGAAATTTATTGAGATCACATGAAAGCTGCTAAAGTCATGTATCAAACCCCAGACCACATTCCCTATAACAATATTTCTGTTTTTATTAAAGAGAACCACCTTAGTTATAAAGGATTACGTGAACCTATTAAAAATCGAAGCGGTCTTTTTTTTTTTTTAAATAAAACCCTCCCTACTCAAATTCCTCTATCCTCAAATGAAATCTCATTAAAGTTTTTAGTTAAACGAAAGCTTTTTCAGTTCTATTTTAAGGGTAAACTTATTTCGTTCAAAGATTTTAAATTGAAGATTGGATACATAATATGTTATATTTACATAGATAATCTGTATTGCAAACCATAGACTGGGAGAACTTAAAGCTTAAAAATGTGAACAAGAAAACCTGACCTCACTTCAGTCACATTAGTCCTTGTTATGGCCATATATTGCACATGGTCTTCCATGGAGGTTCACCTACATGGCTCACATACTACTGCTACTATTTATTGTATTTTGTCTAACATTTTGGAGCTTTGATTTATAACTAACAATTATCTCTCTTTCTTCCAATTATTTCAACATGTTGACTTCTGGCTGCCCTTGACACCTCTTGACCCACGACAGGATTTGATTTTGGAGAAAAAATCACTGGTCAAGGAAACCAATCGCCTTAAAACTTTGAACAGCCATTTGGACTATAGACTAAACGAGCAAGAGACTCGTTTGAGTGCCGTCAGCCTGGAATTGACAAAAACTTGGCATTTGGTTGGTAAAATGCAGCGTCAACATCGCCAGCTGCACACCCAGGAGCAAATATTGCGCTATCAGCTACAACAGAAACGTCGCCTGCTGAGCGAGCTTAAGGACGAGCTGGAGTACTGTCGCCGCAAGTGGGCAGCGGCCAGAGCCAAGAACGATGAAAGCCAAGAGCAATACGATGATTTACGACGAGAGTTTGCCAGACGCAAACTGGAGGATGCCAATCACTCGGCCGAGAGTGGCTATAGCGATTCCGGTCCACAGTCGGATGAGGAGACAATGGCAGCTGCGGCCGCCGTGTCTGTGGCAGTAGCAGCAGCAGCAGCTGACGCGACTGCCGCGGTTGGTGGTGGCGCTGTTGGTGCATCTGCAGCAGCTGCCAACGATGTGGTTGTTGGTAATTGCCGGCGTAAGCACTTGAGGGACCAATTTGAGCATACGCGCAGGATAAAACGCATGCAAAGCACATCTCCAGGACGTGCTGCTGCGGTTGCTGCCGAAGAAGGCGATGAGATTGTTTTACGTTGGAACAGCGCACCGCCAACATGTGGCTGGCGTGTAGGCGACGACGATGATGATGATGATGCTGACGATGAGGATGTGGCTGCTGCAGAGCTGGGAGCCATAGCCAAGGCCGCGCACAAGTCACGCAATAGGCAGCGTAGTAACGCCAACAACTTGACAACAACTGGCGCTAGTTGCTCCACAACCACAGAGCCTTTAAATGAGGAAGTCACCGGACGTGCTAGTCGCATACAAAAGCTGGAGGAGCAGTGCAAGTCTCTTATACAACAAGTGCTGGAAACCTCAGGCAACCGCGAACGTCTTGAGGTACAGCTGTGTCGTTTTCAAGATGAGATTGCGCCCGTGCAGCACGCAGTGCCGCTGGATGAGTTCATCAATCGCAGGCGCATTGAGCGCATGACACGTGCCAGCTCGGTGCCCACAGGATCACTTACGCCACGCGAGGAGGAATATACGCGCAAACGTTCCGAGCGTTTGGGTCGTCTGGAGGAGGAATCGCGGCAGCTTATGTCACGCATTAAGCGCACTACAGATCGCGGACACTATCTGCGTAAATCCTTGGATCGCATAAGACGCGTTCCCAGTCGTGAGGCCAGTTTTGAGAGCAATACCGAAGATGAAGTGTCGCAGAAAACTGATGCCATCAAATCCGAATGCAGCGAGTCCGAGGAGAGCAGCACTAGACCATCGCCTTTGACGGCTGAGGAGCAGGCCTATACAGCACGTCGTGCTGCTCGCATAGCGCGTCTGGAGCAGGAGGGTCAGCTGCTTATAAGCCAGCTTAAAGGCAGCAACGAACGTGGTGAAAATTTATCCACTAAGCTGGATACGCTACATGAGCGTCATGACCAGGCCAATAGACCTTCGACCTCAGCGGCTGCTGCCATTTCGCAAACTGTGGAACAACGCCTAGAAGATATAGAACGCGTGTCAGCCAACCGCGCGGAACGACTACGCCTGCTGGAAGCCGAGGGCAAGGCGTTGATTGCACGCTTGAGCAGCACATCCGAACGTGGCACGGCTATGATAAATCGTATTGCGGAGCGTGAGGCCAGCCGTCGACAGGAGGCCGAGTTGTTGGAACAAACTGTGGCCACTGAAGAAGCCACAAGTCAAGTGAATAGTATAGCCAGCAGTAGAATTGTGGGCGAAGAAGCCGAGGGAACTGCAGCTTGCTGCGTTACGGTTACAACAACCTCCACGCAGCTGGCGGCGGTGCAGCAGTCCAGCACAGGTGCTATACCCAAAACAAAACCACAGGCACAGCTATGTGCAGCAGCGCGTCAAGTTGAGACCACCAAAAAACGTACATTGTCCAAGGAAACAAAAGAGAGCGAAGCAGTCCAGCCAGAATCCCTTGAAGATATGGTGATGCGTTTACGAAACATGCCTTTTCCAACAGCTAAGGTGTCAGACACTACCGAAGAAGCTGCCAATGTGTCTGAGAATAATGAGGATATGCAGAATTCCCAGCAAGCCGAGGAACAACCTTAAGAATCCCGCTTTATTAGATACTTTATGCAAACTCTCAAGAACTCTAAACGAAATACTGAAGACTTTCTTTTGCTTTTCTTCTACTATATGTACTACGTGAAAATGTTCATTAGATTTTAAGCGCAACTATTTACATTTCAATTTTGAAAACGAATAAAGTTTTAATATATAAAAAGTATACTATATTCAAATAGACTATATTTTTTTGTCTTTGGACATCCCTTGTCTTCGGACATTTAACTTTAAAGCGTGGGTTTTGCTCAACATGTTTTCATTTTTAGGAAGCTTAATCATTAGGAAAATGATTCAGAATCTTCTTCTTTTAAAATCTGACTTGGCTCTTACGTTTAATGCATTTTTGAAGTTTTCTGATATTTCTGAGTTGTAAGCTTTAAAAATATCAGATTTTTTTTTTAAATATCAAAAATTACATTACTGTCAATCTGGCTTAATAAATTGATAAATTTCCAGTTTAGGTTATAGAAAATAATATACACTTCCCGAAATTCAATTAAGAACAGTAGGTTCTATTTAAAAATATTAGATTTTAAGTTATTTAAAAAGCATTTGTGACTCAAATAATATTTTTGGCGTTTTTTTATTCCGGATGAACTAAAAATTTATCTTAAATAAACTAAAAAAAAAATTGAAACTTCAATAAAATTAAAAATGAAATTTATACTGCGAAATTTAATTAAAACACTTTCTAAAAAGGAAGAAAAAATAAATGTTTTATAAAAAGGCAAAACACTAATTTAAAAGGGGTCAGGCTTCGACCTATTTATATCCTCGAAAATCTGAAAGTGGGATTTGAGCCCGTTCTTCGGTAAATGTCCTGCGTAGCTCCTGCACCGTCTTATATTTGCATCTGCCAACGTAGACGTGGCGGGACATGTTCTCAATGGGGTTCAAGTCCGACGATCCAACCACGCTGGCCTTTGTGACGTGGATCGAAGCATTACTCTGCAAAAAAAAAAATAGCATCAGCGTAATTTTCACCAATTTCAAGAAGATCTCATCTTGAATTATTTGATGATTATTGAGAATTAAAATTTATTTTTATATTTTTTTAAATTTATTTATTTATTTGCAAGATTAAGAGGATACGCGCCAGTTAAAAAAAAAACAAAAAAAATTTTGACTTTATTTTTATAAGTAGATTTTACTGAAATTATTGTAACCATTAATTTCAAACACCACACGCTTTTTTACTATAATTATAATTGACTTATTTTACTAAAAATTTAAATTCTAATTTCATCCTATTTCATTAATATGGCGTAATTGGTTGCATGCTTTTTCAAAACTATAATTTTTTTTTATATATTTTCGTTATTTATAATAATAAATATTGTTTTATGTTTAAATCAGAGCGTTATGTAATATAAAAGCTTTTCATAAATAAGTTGCAATAATTTACATATATTGAAATAATTTTGTGCCTTTAACTTAAATTCTGAAAAAAGATATTACGCAATATAATTTATTAGCTAAAACAAAACGAGAGAGTAAGTTCATGTATGCAAACTTGTCAATGTATTGTAAATATTATATTTAAATTTTATTAAATTTGAACTAAAAATTGATCAATATACCTTCAATACTCATATACAATGCATCTTTAAACATCCATTTTACTATTACATCAATAGTAAATCCTAACTGAGCACGTAAGAAAGCAGAGTAAAAAGAAATAGAGCAAAAGTTAAACATGTAACTGTTTTGTGATGTTGCTTGCCTTTGTTGTTCGTGTAACTCTCTCATATTTTTCGCACAAACAAACATATTCTGCGTCTCCCGCTCGGCTGAAGTCAAGTGTCAAAGAAAAGTTAAACAAAAGAGAATAAAAATCAGTAAATCGCGCCCATGGTATAATAAGACAAGGTAACGTACTCCGAACCTACCGATTTCTTATTTTTTGTGTGGACAAAAAAGCGAGAAAGCGAAAAAAAAAAACACCCTCGTTGCTGTTGTCGTGCATAAGCAAACACACATACATATGCACATATGCATACAAAATTATTTTTTGTTGCTAATGCTTGCAATAAACGCTGCACAAAATAACTGCATATGCTTAAAAACAATGCGCAGACACAACCTTCCTCATGAACATTCGCAACGAAAATGAAATTAAGAATTGTCGTGCGAGTGAAATTTCAGAGTACTTTACCTTTACTTATTATACCATGTGTCAAAGAAAAGTAAAACAAAAGAGAATAAAAATCAGTAAATTGCGCCTTTGACACGGTCCACAACGCGCTGCAGTTTAATTGAAAATTAATAAGTTTACGCGTTCCAAAAAAGTGTTACAATGTTTTAAAATAGTTTCTGAATTAATTAGCAATACTTGGAAATAATTAGTTTATACGCTGCATTGATTTAAATAAGTAAATCAAGCTAATTAATAAAACGCGCATCAAAGTTAGCAGTAAGAAGTGTAAAAGGAAGGCAAATTGATAAATTCTTAAAATAAGCGTGGGTGTGAAACAGTGCACGCTACTGTCGGTTAATGTTACTGTTTTTTTTTTATTGTTTTTTTAGTGCAGTGAATATAATAAGTGCAAGCGCGAATGTGTGTGCGTGTGTGTGTTTGCAGAGAGCAAACATTGATCTCTCTGCGCCCTTTGGTTTCGTTTTATAAAATGCATTGAAGTCAATAACTGCAAGCGGTATGTTTTTATGTGTGTGTTAAATTAAAAGCAGATTATTCTACTTTAGTGTGAGTGCTTTTTTAAGCTTTTTTAGTGTGTGTAATCAGTGTTTTTTTTTTGTTGCGATGCCCTGTAGGCATATTGGTTATTTGCTTTAATAGCAAATAATAATTTAATAAAATAATATTGAACTTTATATGAACGACAATAGAAAGAGTTATGCAGGTAAGTCAACATGATTTTTTATTTTTTACCTAAGAGTAGGGTGACCAACCGTCCCGGTTTTCCGAGACGTGTTACCAGGTTTTGAGTGCTTGTCCCGGTTCGCGGCGTAAAAGTCCCGGTTTTAAATTTATTGAAATTGACCTTTTTTTTTTTTTTTTAGATAAAAATAACATTTTTAACAAAGAAATTTATTGAAATTTACCTATTTTTTTTTTAGATAAAAATAACATTTTCAACAAAGAAATTTATTGAAATTTAAATTCACATTAAAAAAGCGAGGTGTCGGGAAATGTCCCGGTTTTAGACGAGGAATATCTTGGATTTGCCTCTTTGGCATATGGTCATCCTACCTAAGAGCATTTTTTTTTCAATTTTAATCTAAAATAAATTAAAACAAACGTCCATGTACAAAGTGTCAATAATCAATTGACAATGTCAATTTACAGTCTATATTTATTACAAAAATTATATATGAATTCCATTGCTTAAGGCTTTTTTAACGATGATAATAAATGTTAAAATAATTAATCCGATAAGAAATATTTAAGTCTATATAATATTATTAAATCGTATTGTCAGTTTAACTTACATATGTTAATGTTTTACCTGTTACGGGTGTTCTCATGAACGCGTTGAAAAATTTCAAATATGATTTTTGCGTGTGTTAGAAGTTGTCAATTCGGTGGCTTTAAGCCTATTGCGAGGTATATTGGGTGTCTTGGTTCGTCAGATATACGCATTTTTGTGATTATCGTGAATATAGCATAGTAGAAAATTGTTCAACATCTTACGATGCTTTAACACTTTAAGAGTATTCAAAAAGTTTGGGCAGAACGACGTCTGCCACCTCATTAGTTATTAATAAGAACAGCTTTTTAAATTATTTTAAACAAATATAACTGCTGTCAGCTTATTTCTGTATTAGTCTACAAAGCTTTATGGAGTTTCATAAAAATTGATCCAACTATATAGTAGCTTGTATACAAAAATTCAGTCATTGACAAAGCTTTAAAAACGAACAATTTTCTTAATGATCTCAATATCGTGAAGTGCTAAAGATCTTTGAGCCTCGACTTCAGATTCAGCGATATTTCATAAAAAATACAGTTTAATCGAAAATAAAATTTTATAGTCTTTTTGGAGGTTTTCGCATAATTCGTGGCTGTAGTATTATTTTTTTGGATCTCGGACTCGGAATCAGCGGCTCAAAATTCATGTGAGTAGCCCTGCCATATTTAAAACTCGACACCAATCCTTTTGCGGCCCTGTGTAATTCTTTAGGCAAAAATTCTATATTTACCTAGCGCCTGACTATAAAACATCTAATTCTGCTGTTTTGGCGAAACCAAAATTTTCAAAATTTCCCTATATATTTACATTCACATTATAAGATGTATAATACATAAAAAGTATGTAAGAACATTAGATTTCTTAATATTCAGCAATATCTGGATAATCAGTGTCAAAAGTGAGAACAATCTGCAGAAAGACTCTCGTTTCAAACTGAGCAGGGTCTGTTACCTTCGAAAAGTATAATATATGTATTTTTTTAGACTCAAGGCAAGTAAAAACTCTTTTAGGATTAAAATTTTTAGCTTTGTAATTTGTTTTGCTTCACTTCCGAAGTTTCTAACTGACCCTTATAAGAGTTAAGTGCAGTTTGTTTAGTTTAGTGGATTTCAAATAAGCAAAGGCATGTCCATGTTAATATTGTATATTAAATGTACGAATATGTTACAAGTACATAGGGGACTAAGTCACAAAAACTATGGTTATTATATTTATTAGCAAATTCATTTACTACTATAATTTCATGGCGCCCAACTTAAGAAATCTGAAGATCTGGAGTTCCACGGCACAGAATTCCTTTTTATTTCTAGATGCCATTGCTACACCACTAAAGTGACTTCAATCTACGTAGCGTAGAGGACGAGATCTGATATTTCTATAGAAGAAGCGATACCAGTAAAAAGAATGCAGAGCGCTACTTCAATTATTTCCGGCTTAGGTAGGTAGGTAGGTAGAAGTGGTTGTCATTCCGACACACCTAGGCCTATGAAAGGCCCGTTGTGATTGCCACTTGAGTTAGTCCTCTACTCTCCTGTATACTCTTTGAACCAACCTGTCGATTTAATAAACGAATTAATCTTATTTATTCTGATTTCTGCCAATTCAGTAATATTCCCAAAAGTTTCGGAGCCCAGTGTATTCAGTCTCCTCCTGCATAGTGCCATGCATCCACACAGGAGGTGCTCCACTGTTTCCTCCTCTTCTACCTCCTGACAGCTTCTACAGTAGTCAAAATGCGGCACGCCCAATCTATTGGCGTGTCTACCAATAAGACAATGCCCCGTAAGAGCTCCTATCGTGGCCCTTACGTCTAGTCTGCTGAGTTTTAAAAGTTGCTTGGTTCTATTCAAGCTCCATTGCGGCCAAGTTTTCCTACTAATAAGACAGGTACTAGTTTGCCCATCTAAAATATGACATCATTAATGATACTTCTATTTATTAACAATTTACACTTTGCTAGTGGTATAGATACCAACGCCTTATCCGGCTGAAGTGGTATCGTTGTACCCCGTCTAGCTAGTTCATCTGCCTTGCAATTGCCAACGATATCTTGGAGCCTGTGCTTTTAAAGCAGCCTGACTGTCAGAACAGATCTGAATTTCTCTTTCGGTTAAAGCACGATTCTTAATTATGAGAATACTTTCCATTACAGATATGACTTCTGCTTGGAAAATACTACAATGATCTGCGCAAGAATTCTAATGCCCAACGATTCCGAATAGACACCCCTCCCATTTGATCATTGAGTTTTGATCCGTCCGTAAAAATGGTAATCTTGCTATTGCAGTCTGGTATACCATTGTCCCAATCTTCACGAGATGGGAAACTTACACTGAACGGTGTGTTTAAGAATAACTCCAATGAGTTAGAAAAGTCAGTGGTTCTAGGAATTTGCAGAAATTGGAGCAGAATAGTCGAGTGTCCTCTAGAACTTATGACTTGATCCGAAGATTCTCTTAGCCTAAAGGCTTCAATGCACTATTTTTGTTAAGCGCCGTCCACCTTACCAGAACTCCGTAGGTTAGGATTGGCCTTATTTCCGGCTTATTTTTCCTCAAAATCTAATTAGTTAATAATTATATTAACATTCGCTCCTTAGCTCAATTTTTATAAAAATTACAAACAAAGCTATTTTTAATAATTTACTTTTATACCAATATTGGATTATAACCTTTAAAATTTATCGGTTTATAATTGCCAATATAATAAATATTCGAAAAAAAAAACTTTTCAATCATATTTAATTTAAAAAACTTTTACATCACGCTAAAATTAAAATAACCCTAAGCTTTTCATCGTATATAGCAACTCCTCCAATATACTTATATATTTTCGATCAACATAAAAATCGTGTTATTTCCATAGCAAATATTTGCACAAGTATTACTTTATATTGTCACGTAAATGCATGTATGTATGTATAGTATGCTAGTATGCGTGCTGCAGACATGTAAGCCAGATACCATATATATGTATGTTTGTATGATTTACAAGAGCAGCAAAGGCGACAAGCTCGACATTATCCTACAAATGCATATCCTACGTATGAAAATGCCGCTGTCCTTTAAAAAAAAACCAACTTCGTCAGCGTTGACGTCGACGTTGACTGCGGCAGCGCTTTATGCAAATGCATCTTCTTAAATGTCATGGCTGGAACAGCGTATAAAAAGCCCTAGGCCAAGGGGGGCTCGTCGAAGGGGGCTGGATTCTCTGCTCAACCGCCAAAAAACAACAACAACATGAGTTTATGCTTTTAAAATGAACAGAGTTTATACATTAACTTATCCGCTGACAACGTCAACATAAATGCATACACTCATACGAACATATACATATACTCGGTTGGCACTCTCTCTGAGTGTGTTTGTGTGCAGAGCGCAGGAAGTGAGAAAAATGCGCATACAACATGTTGACCAACAAATTAATAGGCTTTTATTATTATAGAAATATGCTTATCAAGTGGTAGGTCAATTTGTATTAAATATAAATTTATTTATGTTTGATCAAATATTTTGAAATATTTATTTATTGTAAAGCAAAAGCATTAAAAAGGAAGTATGTTTAACATATTGCCTATGTTAACTTTAAACTTGACAGCGGGAGCCGTCTGTTAGCTTAACAGCTGGAGCGTGTGACTGTTGAACAGCTTAACAGCAGATTAGAGCGTGTTAATACCTAACAGCGTACCGTTAAGCGTTCATTCTGCGCTTTAACATTCTTGTGACTTGGCTTAACAGCCTACTGCAAAGCGTTCCTCCTGCACTTTAACATTCTTACGCCTTTGCTTAACAGCAGTAGCCAGGAGCATAATGTTGCCTGCAAAAATGAACGCTTCCAGGCGCAACAAAATGTTTGAAGGGGTGCTTTGCAGCATGTTGTAAGTTTGACAGAGATGTTGTCATGTTATTTAACTCAAAGTATCTGTTAGGCAAAAAATTAAACTATCACAATGCTTTGGGTATAAAATCTTTGCAATACTCTTTTAATAAGCACTTAAATGAAAAAATAAATAATAGAAGAAGAATAATTTAATTTTTTCAAATCATTTATTAAAATGTTCTCGTTTTAAGCGTATAATGGAAAGATTTAGTTTCTAGTTCCTGAATATATCAGCCATTTTTTTTGTTTGGGACAGCCTGCCTCAGTTTGCGGTCATCTTTTCTTGGATGTTGGTCTGTTGGTTAAATTAAGGACCAGATATTTTACCTTTGCTGGGTTTGCACCGTGGAAGGTTCTGACAGTAGAATCACACTAAACACATTTTTTATTTATATTTTATTTCCAGACACTTTTTTTAAGGGTTATTATTGAGCATTAACAAATAAAAAGTAACTGAAACAACTTCCCTAAAACATGTTTTTCAAAAATAGCGCTTAAGAAAAAATGTCATATTCGTTTTTCTCGATTTAAAAAACATTTTTTTTATTAAGGTTCATTTTTCGTGTTAGCTAGTGTTATCAAAGTACATTTTTATTAAAGGCACTTTCTATATAAAAACCAACTAAAAACACCATGGGCATGATTTTTTTTTTATAATTTTCATAAAAGAATTTTCGGCTTACATTATTTGGTTATTTAAAAAAATTGAATTGTATTTTTTGTATACATACTGGTCCTCAAAAAGGAAATAGAGACAAGGGGATGTCTTAAATCCCTTGGATTTGCATATAAAGTATTTTATTTATTTAAATGGTTAAAACTTTACGGAGCATAGCTTGCAAAATAATTCGTTATGTATTGGATCGAAAGAATATTATTAAAAATGTGACAGTAGAATATCCTGTACCTTTTCTCTCGAAAAGAATTTTTTCTGCATATTTCTACTAAGAATTTTTCAATTGGAATTCATTTTTCTTGGTGAAATTCGATATTTACCTATAAGTTCCGTAAATTCGTACCGATTGTGATGAAATTCCAAAGTTACGTCAAAGAATATTGAAAGTATATGGGGTAAGTTTCAAGTTGATATGTTGAGGGGTTTGGGATAAAACACGGTAAATCGATTGCGGGGGTGGGGGCTTGCATCGATAAAATTTGGATTCGGATTTGTTCATTAGAGCCACATGAATCAGATTACCAAAAATTGTGATTCGTCATGTCACTATAATTATGTACAGTCAAATATTGTCGTAGTTTTATATTTTTGACTATAGCTTGTGCTAAATTTGTCCAATTTTGTTCATGTTTTGACACACACATGGGTGGATTCATAAGGCATCACCCTGTTAAATTTCAGATGAAAATATTAAACGGTGTGCCCAAAAACCAGGAAAATCTACTGGGGGGAATGGGCTAAGATATTGACATGTTGAATCATGATCATCATTCTTTTTTTCAGGAATATCTAGTTTCCGAGATCTAGGCGTTCATTCGGACGGACGGACATGGCGCAAATCGCTACCCGAGGTTATGATAAGCATTTTGGCATAACGACTCTGGGGTCTGCCGCGCCATCCTTGCTTTCCGTTGCATACATTGCACAAATCTAGTATGACCCTATGTACTTTCTAAGTACAGGGTATGAATAAAAATTGAATAAATCATGTATGTTACTCCTGGAAGGAGCATAGGGCTTCTTCTCTCGGAGGAGCTTGTAAGTCCGTAGAGGGCGCGAATCCCCAAGTTGGCAGATAAGGGAAAGCCTCTAAGACATAGGTGGAAGGAGGGATATGAAATTCCAAAAATCTTAAAATGGGCTGCGTTGGGCTATTCACATATAAATTGTTTTTTATATAAACTCCCTTCACAATAGAATGTGTCTACCGACAAGAGCTAATGCCACAAAATTATTTGGTAGAATCATTCGAAAATATGTATCTCCATAAGGACTAAAACAGCGTGCATTAAGTAGCAATCACCATAACTGCATAACGTCTTAGGCGAATCATGAATACCTAAAAAATGTGAAAAATGTTTTTATTATCCACTATATCATCTTAAATCTATTTCACTCTCAAACTCTGTTTTTCTGGGCATTTCTTAAAAAATGCTTGGTTATCCCCCATACACCTCTATATAAAATTCTTGGGTGAATATCGAATAGCTGCAAAATGTTGGAATTGTTTTTGTTTCCTAGCGACTAATTCGTTCTATCAGCTCCCTTGTTGAGATGTCCATCAATGCCATCATAGATCAATCGCCAAAAAACTTAGGTAGACCAGACTTTTGTTCTGCCTCTTGTGGCTCTCAAATAACGTCTATAACAGGCGGGTCAAAAAGTTTGCGGCCTAACTAAGAAAAACACAATGTTCCACAGTAATTCATATTTATTAATCAAAGTAGTTCCCTTTGGCAGAGATACAAGCATTCCATCTAACTTTTCAATACCGGTCTTGTAGGCCGATTTTCAAAATATGCTTCAGTTTCGGCGATCACCTCATCATTAGAGCGAAATTTCTTGCCACGGAGCATCTTTTTGAGCTGGGAGAAAAGGTGGTAATCGCCGGGGGCCAGATCTGGACTATACGGTTGGGGGGAAGCCCAATTCGTTGATTTTGTCCTCTACAGGAAGTTTCCATTCGTTGTTGTTTCTCTTCTGGTTTGAGGAAGCGTGGCACCCACTTACACCCACCTTTTTTATGCCCAAATGCTCGTGTATTGTGGTGAAAATGGTACCTTTTGATAGCTTTATGGCATCAGCTACCTCTTGCAACTTCACTTTGCTGTTGGAAAGTATCATTTACTCGACTTTTTCGACGTTTTCTGCCGTAACTGCCTCATTTGGACGACCAGAGCGTTCAGCATCATCGGTGTCTGTACGACCGCTTCTAAACTCAGCGAACCAGTATTTAACACTTGATTTAGATGGTGGAGATTTCTTATAACACTTTTCAAGCCAAGGTTGGTAGTATCGGAAAATCATAAGGATAATCAACTGGTGTCGCCATCTGTATGTCAGGACAAACACTTTTTGACCCACCTGTTAAAACAGACACATCACAAGTTTGGGGATATAAAAATAGACAATAAAGATGCACTAAGGACCTATTGTGTTTGAATTATGAATGCAAATGTTATTTAGGTGTTGTCTGAGTGGCATTGTCAGGGATAAATCCAGTAACTATCCCATTTGACCAAGTGGCATATATTCTTAAATCTAATTCTGAGTTTGCTGTCAAATCTAAATCTATTTAATTACTTGCTCGTCTAAATAAGTTTTTTCGCACTTCTTTACAAGTTCCACATTTGAAATTTCTCTTAAAATTTTCTGGATCTGGGAGAACTTTTGAGTCTGGGCCTGGTCTTGTCGAACCATTTTAAGCCACGAGTAAGAACCAAGCAACTTGTGAGTATTAAGAGGCGATTAGGTTAGTAATAACTTATTATTTATAATTTTACACAAAAAAATGGCGGACGTAAAGTCGGGTGCGGACGACTTTAAGATACCCTGTACCACTAGCTTGTAATAAAGTCCGATTTCTTCACAAAAAACCAAAAACAGAAGAATTTTTAAGGAAAAATTTTTTTTTGACCGATCGTTCCTATGGGAGCTATATGATATAGTCAACCGATTTCAAAAAAATTTGACACAGTGCTTAAATACCTTAAAAAAGATATGAATGCCAAATTTATTTCAAATATCCTTACAAACAAACAAAACACATCGAATTTTGTATAAAAAACGTGTTTTTGGACCGATTGGTCCTACGGGAGCTATATGATCTAGTCAAACGATTTGGATTAAATTTAGTACAGTGCTTGGGAACTATAAAATAAATTTGGTCCCAATATCTTAACAAACAAACGAAACACAACAAATTTTGTTAAAAATCGATTTTTTGGTCGGAACTAAATTGGGGCACATAACGACCCTTTAGTCCTTGTAGGTTACATTCATCGTGATGTCGTTATAATGTGAATTTAGCACCACCAAATCCTCTGTGCTGGCTGCCGTAGCAGGGGATTGCCCAATAAATGTTGGGTACCCCTTGGAGACATGCTTCCATTATTGTTTTGTTTCATGTTAATCTCACATCTTTGATATCTTCATAAACAAACGAATTATTCATCTAAAACGCTTTTTTTTTTCGAGGTCGTCTCAAACACCCCCATGGGAGCTATATAATTTATCCCCGATATCAAAAAAATAAAATAAACTTGCCTCCTATGGAATAATATGGGATCTAATGTGAAAGTTTGGTAACTCTAGCTCTTACCATCTCTGAGATCTAGGCGTTCACACGGACGGACGGACGGACAGACGGACAGACGGACCATGGGTATATCGACTTCTCTATTCACCCTGATCATATTTTAGGTAACTTTGGGGTGTCTCCGACGTCTCCTTCTATATGTTACATACATTTTCGGCTTGCACAAACTTAATATACCCTTGGACCATACGGTACAGGGTATAAAAACGAAATATAGCGAATTTTTCTTTAAAAAAGTTATTTTGGCCGATCGGTCCTATGGGAGCTATATGATATATCAACCGATTTGATCAAATTTGGTACAGTGATTGGGAACTATAAAAAACTTTCGAATACCAAATTTGGTTACGATATCTTTATAAACAAAAAAACGCTTTTTTTTTGTCGAGGTCGTCTCAAACACCCCCATGGGAGCTATATAATTTATCCCCGATATCAAAAAAATAAAATAAACTTGCCTCCTATGGAATAATATGGGATCTAATGTGAAAGTTTGGTAACTCTAGCTCTTACCATCTCTGAGATCTAGGCGTTCACACGGACGGACGGACAGACGGGCAGACGGACATGGGTATATCGACTTCTCTATTCACCCTGATCATATTTTAGGCAACTTTGGGGTGTCTCCGACGTCTCCTTCTATATGTTACATACATTTTCGGCTTGCACAAACTTAATATACCCTTGGTACCATACGGTACAGGGTATACAAATTTATTTTCGGAATTAATACGGAGTAAATACCTACTCTTTAGTTCTTGTAGGTTTTATAGGAATTTATATAAGGTGAGTCACTCGAACGTATCCAATGAGTCACTTGTTGAGCTGTTGAAGACTTAAAAGAGCGCAGGCTAAGCTTGTTGATTTACCTTGATATCTGATACTGCTGCGTTCTGGAGTAATTTTGCTGTAATATTCTTTAGATGATAACTGATTTTTGACAATAACTATCGCCATAAAATAAGTACCTTATATTATTTTTGATAAAAAATTATTAAACTATTAAATTAGATTTTTTAATTATAAAAATTATAAAAATGTGTTTTTATTTAAGAGAAATTTCAAAATATCTTTAATATATATTCAAAATATGATTTCTTGTTTGCAGTTGCTTCAAACAACAGAAACCATTGCATACTTAACAGCGTATAAGACTTTTAAAGCGCCATCTAGCGTCATTAACTAACTGTAAGAAGAGTGCGCTTACGCTAAAGCTGACTGCTATGCCACTGCATGAGTGCTATAGATCGTTGCTTTTTTACTCATACAAAGCAGCTCACTTGTATAGTTAATAAACTGAGGCATATGCGAATACAAATACACTTTAATAGCACAAATAGCTTTTCGCTAATTGCTGAGGGTAGTGCAAAGGCACGCCCCACTTTGAAGCACTCAAAACAGACGCTAATGTTAAATACAAAATGTATACAAATTGTTGCACTGCCGCTGGACACGAGTTCCAGTTCGAGGCATGAAATGGTTTAGCGGCGGCAACTGAAAAAACACGTCAAATTAATAAGTTGCCGGACGTACCTCAAGCTGTGAAAAAGCAATCTTTGCTGTGAGCTGCTGCGCGTCTTCTGTGCATGTGTTTTTCCAGCTAGTTAGCCATGTGCTTCGTCGTCTTGGCCATTTTAAGGGCCTGGTCAAGTTCAAGATTTATGCAGTTCGCGCGGGCGCTTAAGCCAATAAGCGCCAATGTCTTATGTGTCTTGTGCCGCACCAGAACCAGAATGAGAACAGAAACAGAAACCATCGAACGCCGACTGTTGACTGCCTACTAAAATACAGAGTAATCTAATTTATTAAAAGTGCAGCCTCTGGGGTGGGTTCCACTGACGGTGCAGAGCTCGTTTGGGTTTTGATTTACGCTGAAATAAATTAAAATATCATAAAAAGGAAATTAAAATTCACTCATACCAACGAAAAAAGGCTAAAAAACTGTGCATGGTTTTTTATGATTATTTTTGGAGTTTTTTTTTTAACCAATTTAGTGGGGCTTGACTGCTGCGGTCTCTTAACTAATTTTTAAACAAGTAAAAATACAAATAAATATTATAATGTGTGATTTACGACAATGAGCCACATTGGGGGTCGTCTTGCCGTTGGTAACAGCTGTGGCAGCAACTTTTTGGGGCACTGCATTTAAATTGGATTTGTGCGCTTCTGGCGCTTGGCGCTGCCACCGATCTTGGCCAGCGTCTACAATGAAATACAATTTAAGCGCCTTTAATGAACTTGGACTAGTACATAAAAAAAAGACAGTGTTGTAAATTGTACAAAAATGCAGTGCAAAAAAACTGGAAAAATTTAAATTTATATTATTTTATGTTTAAATTATAGGCGCATAAATGTGGCTTATATTTTACGATGCTATTAATTTTTTATTAATAGCCGGTAATTAATTGCTCGATTTATGTGTTGTCCGCAGCTTAGTAACTCAAATAGCTTCAATCAACTAAGCGACTCTTCGGCTCTTCCAGTGAAAAAATCATAAAAATTCGCAAACTATATGATGCCGCACCACCAAACATCCGTAGGCGAACAAATTGCATATAATTAATTAAAAAGCCATTGACATTCATAAAAAAAAATTAAATTATGGCTACAGCTTTACGCAGCAAAAATTTCTGGGAGCACTACGGACTGCTCCAATGCCTTAAGCCTCAAGTGCTGCGCAGCGCCATAATGCCTATGTATTATGAAATTCATCAACAATTTACAGACACCTTTTGGCCATGTAGTGAAAATATTTATTAACAGCATCGACGTTCGGCCAAAACACCTGCCAGGCCGTTCTGATCTTCTTCTTCTTCTTTGGCTTCGGCTTCAACAACCACATGCACATCCTGCATGATGATGATGGAAGCTTCCGATGAAGCTCATGATGCCAAAGATGCGCTGATATTACCGAAGCTGTTAACGAGCGCAAAAATAATGCGCGAAATGTGGAGCATTACAACCAGCAACATCGAAAAGTGCAACAATCTAAAAAGGAGCAAAATCATTTTGGACTGCTGAAGTTTAGATACCCTTGAATAATTTCTTTATATCATGAGATTTCACTTGATGATGTTTTCATGCTTCTCTGGCAAAAAATTGTTTATCATAAATACTGATCTACATTAGTTCTGCCCGAAGTTTCATATTCATGTACCTCTCTTATACTCTGTAAAAGGGGCAAATACAGGAGGAGGACCATGAGGATCCGGCTCTATGCAGCTCTGTAGTATTTATAAATGCCATTTTACTTAGTCAGAAATCGTTCTGTGCAGCACAATTGGACTTCTCTCAACAACATTTTGTTTTCAATCTGTCCTAAAACCTAATTTAGTATGTGGAAGTTTATATATCATTTATGCCCAAATTGAGCTTATTTATGTTGATTTCAAGAACTTAACATGCACCTTAACATGAGCATAACTTTTGCATTAACCGGAGCGGCTGATCTTTAACAGCTTTTGTTGCTATGTTATTAAAATAACTAACAAAGCTAAAGATGTAGATGCTTGTTTATATAAACAGTTCATTATATAATGAAAAAATTATACAAAGTCTTTCTTGTATATAATAAAATATAAAACTATGTTTTCACAGCCAAAAACTAATTTTCATTTTAAAAAATTACCTAAATACTAATTTGTATTTTGGAAGTTAATAAATCCTCGAAGAATTTTGTTCTACTATTTGAACCTTTTGGCACGAACTAAACATGAGCCAGAGAGTAGTAAAATATAGAGGCGAAGATTCTCTCTAGAGTGTAAATCTTCGAAAAATCGCGCGCCAGTGAGGGTCGAAAACAACAATGTTTGCATGTGCTTTTACACCAAAAACTTTTTGAGCTATTTCGCCTTTATATTTCAATACTCTCTGCATGAGCATAGTTTGAGTACAAGCAGAACTTTAATATTAACAGGAGCGGTTGAACTTTAACAGCTTACGAACTATGTTATTAAAATAAAGTAAAAAGCAGAGGATATAGTTGCTTATTTATTAAAAAGATTCAACAAAAAATTTGTATTTTAAAGACTGATCAACACTGTTTTTGCTATACTCAATAAAAACTAGTACCTCAACATTATTAGGCCTTGCCATATTATAACGATCCATGATAAAAAATTAAGCTTCCATTGCTTATAACATGTAAATAGGTATATAAAAGGCTATTTTATATTTCAACAAAAAAAGTGATAATTGAAATATTGTACATAAAAATACATTTTTTCGTAAAAAACATTATTTTGTGTGACCAGCCTTTTAACGAGGTTATGTTACCAAGTAGATGTAAGGATCTATAATATAACTCTTCTTAACTTCTGTATATTTCACCTTAACTTCAAATTTCGAAAACATTCATATGTTCTCGATTCAAGGGAATTTCCAAGACAGTCGAAAATATCCACCTTTTTTTAAACAAACAATTTTGTAGTCCTCCATCATGCATAAAAATAGGGTTATCTCGATTCGTGAACCTTTTTTTTTATTTCTGAGAGTCCTTTGGTTGCCTTTTTTGAATATAGAATAGAATAGAAGAATAGAGCTAGGCAAAGAATTTTGTCTAATACTTCGTCACTGTAATCATTATTTTAATTTAGTTCCGATTTTTTTTCCTTTGTAATTAAAGCTTTGCCAGCAATTTCCCATATACGATCTTAGGCTTACATCCCGCAACAGTTCTCCAGTTTCCAAAAGATTATACGTATGACATATGTTAGAAGCTTGATATTACTGAACAATAATCAATAAAGTTAAAATTGAATGAACATTTTTGGTTTGAGCTCAGGATGCAGTAAGGGTTTTAATCAGCAATATTTGTTGTTCGTTTAATATAACAAGCATTAAATCTCATTAAATAATATTCCTTTCAACCTTGGAAAATAAAATGTATAATCTTTTTAGCTCTGCCCATACGAAGTATATAATAAGTGTATTATATGCTTTATACTGTGCTTACAAATATATATTAGCCATATGAAATTTAATTCTTTATTTTCGGGACCTTTTCTTTCAAGAGATTGGTGAGAAGTTTCTCATTAATAAAGTGTGGTGGAGCAACTGGTTACCTGCCTGGAGCCTAATTTCTTCTCAGACAAGTTGGGCTGTTGGTTGCGAAAAAAAATCTGGCAAGTCCATTTGAGTGCGACGAAAATTTGTTATAAATATAATCATTCCCATCTGGCGAAGAAGCCTAGATAGGTTCGGCCTAGACACCCTTTTTTTGGGGGCGTATCTTAATCCACCAAAAAGAGACTATTTTAATTTTCACAAGAGTTATTGTTCAGGTTAATGTGAATGTCTTCGTTTCGAATGTACCAGAGTGTCCCGGTGATTGTTCTTAGCACTTCCGATTGTGCCCTTTAGTGCGTTTTGAATTGCGCTTTGTAATTTTTAGGTTAATTCAGAAATAATTACAAATAATAATAATATGAAATATCTAACTTAAAATTGACAAAAATAAAATTTAAGAATGCCAAAGAAAAGTTTAGAAAATTATTTCAGCTCAAATTCCTTGACCTTTCGAAACCAATTTGCCAGTTCGATTTTTTGCACTAGCAACAAAATAGTCGGATCTAATTTTGGTGTAATTTGGATCACCAAATAGTATGTGGTTTTAAACGAATCCGGAACTTAATCTGTTACTAGCATATTTCCACAATATTTGCAGTCGTGTTAGTGGTATTTAGTAATACGAATTCTAGTTATTATAATTTTAAATTATAAAGTTGCTAAAATTTTTTATATTGGAATTGTTTATAAATTAAATTTGTTATTCACTCGCATCCATATTGATTCATTTTTTAAAGAGTATACATACTCAGGATTTCGAATCAATTTCAAATCAGACCTTAAATTTGACTTGATTAATGCCTCAATTTCGTAAATCGTAACTATTACTATAAACTATTTCTAAATCGTTAAATCGAAAATAGAATTCGGAACAGTTACGATTGGTTCACTTAAAAAATAAGTAATCATTGTCTTTAAATTATAAGAAAAATTTAACTGAATTATTGAAAAATATAACTAGGGAAAAAAATATTGGCATGTAAAATCTGTGTCACTAGGCAGGCGGGTGAAGAAATTAATAATACCGGCGGTTATTAGAAAGAAATCCACAATAGCATCAAGGACCAAATAGATGCGTCATAATAAAGAAATGGTCATGGAGGCCCGAAGAGGTGAGTCAAGATGACTTACGATAGAAGACGTGATAGAAGGCATAGACCGTTCAAAAGAGAGGAAACTAAAAAAAGCTATTATAATTAGAGCATGTTATTATTATTATATCGTGAATGTTTTTAATATTATTGTTACCCATTATGGATCGGATCGCGAAATCCGTATTGAAGATGTTGAAAATAGGTTTATTAAAGGATTGAAAATTACTTTGCAAGAGCTTCTTTATAGAATAATCGAACTGGACCAATGTTCGCTACAAGTTTTTTAACGCCTATTGAAGGTTAGCTTGTGAAAGGGCAGCAGTTGGGAATTAGCGTCCCGATTTACTTAGGCCAAGAATAGGTCCGTTCTGATACCGCTATTATGGAACTTTCACTACTCTTCTCCACTCGAATTATGATGATTTACAGCCATCTTATATTTCTTACTCTGTGCTGAGAGAAAATGAAACTTATGGAAGCGAAACCTTGTCCTGCACAAAACCTTGTCCTGCACAGTCCAGGTATTGACAGCTTTTATATAAGTCGTAATGGTAGCGCTAAGCCTGGCTGCATGGATTCCCAGTGTCCGGTGATAGCAGGAAATTCGGAAGACTGGGCTCTGATAAGACAGCAAAGTTCCTTAGTTCTTTTCCTGCAGTATGTCGGCCAAGTTTGCCCGGAGATCCTTCACGTGTTCGATATCCGATTCCACAAATGATTTCTTAGTCTCAGGTAACGTTTAATGTAGAAACAAAATTTTTTGTTTCTATTATTATTCCTTCTTCAGTAAAATTTTCTCAAAAATTATTATTAGTATTCCTTCTTCAATAATATTTTCTCAAAAATGACAAACGTTAGGTTGGGAAACTTTTAAAGCAGCGGCTCACTCTATTACTAATCTATTACTCTCAATAACAGTATATATTTTGAAACTTTATTCTGTATTTATTTTTCGGGGATTCTGTAAAAATGTTTTACTTTTTTTTCGTTTTGAAATTGAATTCAATAAATTTGAACAATTTTGTAATACCTAAAAACAGCATCAACGTTTGATACTTCGCGAATATGTGCAAAATCAGCATATTTAACGAATACCCTCTATAAGGGTATATTAAAGCAAAGATGTGCTGGTCCCCAAAGGGGGGCGGTGCAGAGCGTAGCGAATGATGCTGCCGTTGTGGCCACTGGTGGGCAACTGACAGAATTATAATCAATTAGTGACTGACCGCGTGAGCGCATAAAATTATACAGCACAATGCATGGAGACCGGAGATCGGTAGATCGGGAGACCGGACTCCACAATTGAGACCCAGCAGCACCCCTTTAGTTTGTATCTGTATCTTTGCATAAGTATGTATCTATGTGTGTGTGGCTTGTGTAACGCGTAGCGCAATTTAGTTTAAATTAAAATAAATTCAATTACGAAAACATGAAAATCCATTACGGAAATTATTGTCATTAAAAGTGCAATTTTCAAGGCGCGTTCATAAATTTTTGATTAAATTTCTGACGCTTGCAATGTATCTGTAAAGTACAGAGCTGTATATCTTCCACTCATCAAAAACAACAATAAAATTAAGAAACCTTAAAAAATAAAAACAAAAGACTTAGGCAACAAACTTGCAGTAAAACTTAGGCGTTGCTATAGGCACATGCTCTTGACTTTTTTTCATTAATTATAAAATTGATTAACATTAGGGCCGCAGGCCTTAGCTTTCATCGAGCCAAATAAATTTTTTTCGAAAAAAAAACACAAAAACCTAAAATCGAAAATTTATTTTTTATTAATCGAGCTGAGCTGGGATGAGATGAGAAACCCGCTTTCATTCATTCATTGATCGCAGCTTGTGGCTAGCAAACAAAACGAGTTATCAGCATTTAAATGTTAAACGATTTAATAGATACCAAAATATATTAGCCAAAAGATAAAAACGTCCACAGACCATGTTAGGAAGTGTATAACAATGTGTGTGTGAGTGTGTGGAGTGGTTTGTATGTGTGTGTATCTGTGTGAGTGTTGACTAGCGAACACAAAAACGAATGTCGCACTTCATTTGTTAGACTTGCAGACTAGATAGAGCATTTGGGAATTATAAATTGGTGCGTCGCTTTGCTCTAAAAAATTGAACTGGTATTGATGATTTAATTGGTGATAAATCATGGGACTGGGCTTATCAGGTTCGTATTAACTTTTTAGTAAAGTCTGTAATGGATATTGGAAACCCCAACTATCCAGAAAACTATCGGAGCCTGTAAATAATAAAAATGTGTCGTGATCAGCTATTCCAATCTGGTCACACATATTTTATCATTCGCTTGCAAACACGCTCTGGTCACACTAAAAAAGTACAGTTTAAATACAATTTTCATAATAATCACATTAGGGTTTATCACGCAACTATTACTCTCATTATTATTCTATCTCATCTATCACAAAGAAGTCAAATCTAAAACTAGTTTTCAAAAGCTCGAGAAAATTTAGAAATTTGTTCTACTTCGGTAAAAAGTAAAACAGTGTCATACAAAATTATCTGCAAGATTTGAAGACTTTTATAAAACTATCCAAAAATGTTTATATACAATTTTCTCCGATTTCCATTGACTTCAACAAATGTCCATGAATAAAATAAAGAAAGCAGATCTTTGTTCTCTACGTGAATTAAAGTCAAATAAAATAAAAAAAATGGCGTACGTAAAGTCGGGCGCGGACGGCTTTGGGATACCTGTATCTTGCAATAAAGTCCGGTTCCTTCACAAAAAACCAAAAACAGAAGAATTTTAAAGCAAAATTTTTTTTTTTGACCGATCGTTCCTATGGGCGCTATATGATATAGTCAACCGATTTCGATCAAATTTGAAACAGTGCTTTAATACCTTAAAAAGATCTGAATGCCGAATTTAGTTCAAATGTCTTTGCAAACAGACGAAACACAACGAATTCTGTATAAAAAACTTTTTTTGGACCGATTGGTCCTATAAGAGCTATATGATATAGTCAACCTATTTTGATCAAATTTAGTATAGTGCCAAGGAACTATAAAAAACTTACAAATACCAAATTTGGTCCCAATATTTTAACAAAGAAACGAAACACAACAAATTTTGTTTAAAAATCGATTTTTGGAAGATTGGCCCTATGGGACCCATATAATATAGCCAGTTAACCGATTTTGGTGAAATTTGGTACAGTGCTTGGGAACTATAAAGTTTTAAAAACCAAATTTGTTTACGATTTATTCATAAACAAACGAATTATCCATCTAAAACCTTTTTTTTGTCGAGGTCGTCTGAAACACCCCTATAGGAGCTATATAATTTATATCCGATATCAAAAAAAAAAATGAACTTGTCTCCTATTGAATAATATGGGATCTAATGTGAAAGTTTGGTTACTTTAGCTCTTACCATCTCTGAGATCTAGGCGTTAATACGGACAGACAGACAGACGGACGGACGGACGGACAGACGCACATGGGTATATCGACTTCTCTATTCACCCTGATCATATTTTAGATAACTTTGGGGTGTCTCCGACGACTCCTTCTATATGTTAAATACATTTTCGGTTTGCACAAACTTAATATACCCTTTGTACCATACGGTAGAGGGTATAAAAATGCATAAGAATTATTTACACTGAGAAAAAAATCAAGTATTCCGTATTTAAAACGCAACATTTCGAACTTCATAACCAGCCGAGCACGGATTTGCTAAAATAAAGAACTTGAAACTCAGATTAAGTGCGATTTTTTTAAGTACGAAATACTTTTATTAAGAATGAATAAGCTCGAAAATAACACGAAATTCGTACTTAAATCAAGAACACTTTCAAACTTATTCAAAATATTCGAATATGTTTCGAATATCAAAAATTTTCTATAGTAAGTGAATAGATGACTTCTTTATTAAATTAAATGTGAGATCTTTTGAGCATAACTAGCGATTTATTTATTTAATTTCTAATAATATTATTCCATAAACAATATTAATAAATTGTGTAAAAGTTAAGTCTTTATTGCATATATAACTACTATTTATTTAATTATTATGCACAACCTTTTGTTATAAATTAATTCATTTAACCAATTGAGAATAAATAAACTAAACTGAACAAAGCATTAATATTTATTTAATTATTATGCATAACATATTTTTATAAGCTAATTAAATTAATTAATTGAGAATGCATAAACTAAACTGAACAAAAGTATTAATATTTATTTAATTATTATGCATTCAATATATTAATAAATTAACTAATAAAAATAATGAGTGCTCACTGCTAATGCCATTGAATAATATTTGCGATAAAATTTGTATTATCTCAAATGATCTCAATAATATACTTAGGTCTTTCTACAATCCGACACTTTTATATTGATAACTATGTCACGATATAATTTCTATAGAAATCTAATTTTTAATGTATTCCAATATTTAAAAATTTAAGAGCTCAAACAAAAAAAAATATTCAATATATGTCAAATCCTAGGATATTATTTATTTTAGCCCAAAGCATACTTGTTTGTTTGGTAAAAAAATGTATATTCACAAAAAAATGAATCATTTGTAAAAAAAATCCCAGGATAGTTAAGGAATAATATTTGTTATTATTTTTATAAAAAATTATTTAGCCAATTAGGAATGACTTGTTTATTTTAGGAATGTTTCATTTTACTTAATCAAAATGAAAATGTTTTCCAAGCTAGTTAATTCCAAACGCTTTTCTAACCTTTTTATTGACATTCTTTTATATTGCAAATAAAAAATATAATAACCTTTATATTCTACAAATTATATCAAACCGAAATTACAACTAATTTAAGTGATCTTTTTTATTTGGTGTCCCAACTTTCTAATCAAAACAAAAATGTATCTTCTTTTGCAGAATTTAAACAAAGTAATCGAGTGTCCTTTAGACAAGTAAGTACTATATATAAATAGATATGAACCCAGAAATTGATTTGTTTTATTACCCAAAATGGATATATCCATTGTTCACGTACAGTGAGTACTTAGATTCTAATACTTTCTTTTCCTTTATGAAATGGAGTGAGTTCCAAGCACTTATGAAATTCCAAAAAAATATTTTGTTTAAGGCGTTTTTACAAAAGTTTGATGAATGTCGATTTGATAGTTCTGAAAATAAGTTTTGTTAATAAAAGTAGAAGGAATCATTATACAAGACATTAATTTGCACTTATCCTAGAGAACTTGAAAAATGTACTAATGTGGATATCAGCGATGAAAAATTGTTGTTTGGGACTTTTCATAAAATCTTTTTTTAGATTTAGGTTTTTCATTAGTCAGTTTTAGTTTATCTACATTTTTTTAATCATATCATGTTAATCATTAACCAAATTATTTGGTTTTTTATTTTTAAAACGTTAAAACATTAAAACTTTTTTTTTGTATTATATATTTTTTTTATAAGAAAATGGTTGTTATTAGTAAATATTTTGTAACTTTTTTTCTTTTAATAAAATTGTCACAAAGACAAATTTTTTAAAGTATTTGTGTTGTTTCTGTAACAATTTTCTTATGCTTTTCTTAATTTTTTTTATTTGATACTTTGTATTATAAAAAATATTTCATAATTCCTTTTTAAGTATGTTAATACTACCATCTGAATCTTTAATTTAGACAAAATTTGCTACGTTTAGATCTCTGACAGAAGCTCCTATTTCATAATACTTACATAATAACAAAAAAAAAAAATGGCGGACGTAAAGTCGGGCGCGGACGACTTTAGGATACCCTGTACCACTATCTTGTAATAAAGTCCGATTTCTTCACAAACAAAAACAGAAGAATTTTTAAGCAAAAAATTTTTTTTGACCGATCGTTCCTATGGGAGCTATATGATATAGTCAACCGATTTCAATAAAATTTGACACAGTGCTTAAATACCTTAAAAAAGATATGAATGCCAAATTTATTTCAAATATCTTTACAAACAAACAAAACACATCGAATTTTGTATAAAAAACGTGTTTTTGGACCGATTGGTCCTATGGGAGCTATATGATCTAGTCAAACGATTTGGATTTAATTTAGTACAGTGCTTAGGAACTATAAAATACTCACGAATGTCAAATTTGGTCCCAATATCTTAACAAACAAACGAAACACAACAAATTTTGTTAAAAAATCGATTTTTTGGAAGATCGGACCTATGGGAGCTATATGATATAGTCAACCGATTTTGTTCAAATTTGGCACATTGCTTAAGTGGTCTAAAAAATTTCCAAACGCCAAATCTGGTTACGATATCTTTATTAAAAAACGAAATATAGCGAATTTTTCTTTAAAAAAGTTATTTTTGGCCGATCGGTCCTATGGGAGCTATATGATATAGTCAACCGATTTTGATCAAATTTGGTACAGTGATTGGGAACTATAAAAAACTTTCGAATACCAAATTTGGTTACGATATCTTCATAAACAAACGAATTATTCATCTAAAACGCTTTTTAATTGTCGAGGTCGTCTCAAACACCCCCATGGGAGCTATATAATTTATCCCCGATATCAAAAAAATAAAATAAACTTGCCTCCTATGGAATAATATGGGATCTAATGTGAAAGTTTGGTAACTCTAGCTCTTACCATCTCTGAGATCTAGGCGTTCACACGGACAGACGGACAGACGGACATGGGTATATCGACTTCTCTATTCACCTGATCATATTTTAGGTAACTTTGGGGTGTCTCCGACGTCTCCTTCTATATGTTACATACATTTTCGGCTTGCGCAAACTTAATATACCCTTGGTACCATACGGTACAGGGTATAAAAATATGGATATAGTATAAGGTACTAATATATAATAAACTGCGTCAATTTATGGTTTGACACTAGCAAGCCCCATAGAAGTCTCGAACATAATTTTAAAAAATAACAAACAAGGTTTTCGGTGGCAGTAAATCTAAAATCTTATTAGTCAGCTCTGGAAAACGAAAACGAATTAAATATTCGTCACTAAAACGCACTTTTTATGTGCTTTAAATCCGATTGCTTTTGCTGTGAGAGAAACTGTTGAAATATATTAAAAACTTTACGTATCTTGAGCTTATGTAATTTTTAAAATATTTTTTAATATTTTTGAAATCTATTTATGTCAATTCAAAGATAGGCATTTATTGATAAATATTTTTAATTTTTTTTTATTTAACCCAAAAAAAGAATGCAAAAAAATTGTTTGTAGATGACTATAACGGATCAATGCACAAAAAATTAATCTTTTAATACAACATCTAAATAGTGGAATTTCCATCAATATAAATTAAAAAATGAAATAAATTACATTTTCGCAATTATAAAATATTTTTTATAAGAATAAAAAAAGTTTACAATTTTTAGGATCATCGAGATAACATTTAAAATGAAGAGTTTTTTTTTTTTAGTTTGACTTGGGACAAAAAAGATGAAATTTACATTCTTAAGAACAGTTTTCGAGAATTTTCAAAAAACATTATTTTGGATTATTTTTAACCTAAAAAATTTCGTGAAAAAAAATTTTGTCTCGACACAAAAGAGTAAAAAGCGAGCTCTTTACGATGATGAAACCAACGCAGATTCCTTTTTGCCTAAAGTAAAGTAAGAAGAGTATGAGGATTTATCGAAAATAATAACTCAATCCATAATACGATAGCTTATCGAAAAGATAAAAGGGAAATATAAGAATTTATCGTATTTGCTGTTTATCGAGCCGGCTGTACCATCGATTATATCGCGTGGTCTTCTTATAAAATTTATTTTCAATAAAAAAAAAATACAACATCTACAATCTGTTGCATCGTGTATACCTTGAGAAACGGAATTACGAGAAGTTACGGAATCGTGAAATTTGGAGCAGAAAATACGAGTCGCAAAAAAACGGTATGAAAAAATTATTTCTAATTTCAAAGTTTACGTTCGAGTATAATATTTTTCAAAACTTTGCTTAAAAAAATTACGACAAAGAAATTTTCTTTATATATCGAAAATTATTAGTTATTATTGGTTACTGCACTATTAGTTACACATTAAGGTATGTATACAAGTAGTTGGAGACCCTTAATTTTTCGCTAGTGTTTTATAATGATTTCCTAACATTTTTTTTTAACATATAAGTATATACATTAATGATTACTTATCCAATATTAATAAAATAAAAAAATTGTTGTTAATACTTACCAAAAATTTTAGTTATCATATTTGTTATTATCTAATTAAGGACTTGCTTGTATAAAGACCGTTTCACCTAGTCAAGTATAAAAAATATTTTTTCCCGCATATTCGGCTCTCTCCAGAATTTATTTAATTGTCCAAAGGCGGCTCTGGCTTGACGAATTCTGCAGTCTACATCGTCAAATGCTCCTCCGGATGGTGTAATTTGGCTTCCGAGATACTCCGAATTTCTCAAAGCTTTCCATGTGCAAGTTGACGATACTAAGGGCGCTTGTATTAGTGGGGTTTACCCGCAAACTTTTCATTTTTGCGCAGTTGATTTTAAGAACATTTTTTGAGGTTTCTGTGCAAGCGAGTCTATCTAACTGGGATTGAAGTTCCGAATGACGGGAAGAAAATAATACAACATCATCCGCATATTCTAGATCTCTTAGTTTACGGTTAAATTTCCATTTGATTCCAAAACAATTTAATTCAGCTGTTTCAAATACCAAATCAAGAACGGTAATAAGAGCAAGGGCGACAGTGTGCATCCTTCTTTCACTCCCCTATTGCATTTAAAGGATCGCTTAGGTATCCGCCGTGGAAAACTCGACATAAAGACCCAGTATACGACAGCTTTTATGATACTGATAATATTGTCTGAAATACATCTAGCTCGAAGTGCCACGCATATTGCCTCCCTTCAAAGGTGTCCAAGGCTTTCTGAAAATCTATGAAAACTAGATATAACCAAAGAATATAGAAATAGTAGTTCTATATTCTTTGATATAACGTAGAGCTGTATTCCTCGGATTGCTTTACGATACTACGTTCAGTGTTTATTAGATCTATACAAGATCTTTGAGGGCGAA
>JBAMAX010002361.1:0-78693 GCA_037043745.1 Chymomyza amoena | reverse complement strand
GGACGGACAGACGGACATGGGTATATCGACTTCTCCATTCACCGTGATCATATTTTAGGTGACTTTGGGGTATCTGCGACGTCTCCTTCTATATGTTACACACATTTTCGGCTTGCACAAACTTAATATACCCTTTGTACCATAGGGTACAGGGTATAAAAATGCATACAATTTTTTACACTGTGAAAAAAATCAAGTATTCCGTATTTTAAACGCAACATTTCGAACTTGATATACAGCCAAGTATGGGTTTGCTAAAATAAAGAACTTGAAACTCAGATTAAGTGTGATTTTTTTTAAGTACGAAATACTTTTATTAAGAATGAATAAACTCCAAAAAATAACACGAGATTCGTACTTAATTCAAGATCATTTTCAAACTTATTCAAAATATTTGAGATCTTGCAGGAAGTATCCGAGATCTTACATAGTTCATGCGTGTATGTTTCGAATATCAAAAATTTTCTATAGAAAGTAAAATATATTAAATTAAATGTGAGATCTTTTTAGCATAACTAGCGATTTATTTATTTAATTTCTAATAATATTATTCAATAAACAATATTAATAAATTGTGTAAGAGTTAAGGTTTAATTGCATAAATGATATAACAATTTATATTATCTCTGATTTTTCTTATATAACTACTATTTATTTCATTATTATGCACAATCTTTTTTTATAAATGAATTGATTTAATCAATTGAGAATAAATAAACTAAGCTGAACAAAGCATTCATATTTATTTAATTATTATGCATTCAATATTTTAATAAATTAACTAAAGAAAAAATAATGAGTGCTCACTGTTAGAGCCATTCAATAATATTTGCGATAAAATTTGTATTATCTCAATGATCTCAATGATATACTTTCGGGTCTCTACAATCCGACGGACGCTTTTATATTTATACCTATGCCACAATATAGTTGCTATAGAAATCTGTGGTTAACGATATGTACTCTTGTTCATTTTTATGTACTTTAATTTAAAAAAAATTTTAAGCTCAAACCAAAAAATATATTCAATATATTTCAAATCTAATGATATCATATATTTTAGCCCAAAGCATATTTGTTTGTCAAAAAAATTAGTCATTTTGTGAAACAATCCCAAGATAGATTAGGAATACTTTTTTTTTGATAAGGAATAATTTAGCCAATATCAATTAAACAAAAATTTCGAGAAAACTAGGAATGACTCGTTTTTTTTTTTAAAGATTATTAGTTTCACTTCATCAAAATAAGAAACCTATTCCAAGTTTACACAATCTTTTCTAACCCTTTTGTTGTCACTCTTTTTAATTATTCTTACAAATCAAAAATTTAATTACCTAAATATCGCACAAAAAAATAGAACCGAAATCGCAAATAATTTAAGTGATCTTTTTTATTTTGCGTCCTAACTTTCGCAGCGATACAAAAAATTTGTTTCCTTTTGCAGGATTCAAGGAAGAATGAAGATTCCTGGAGTGTCTTATAGACAAGTACTATATGAACATATATATACTTAGAAATTGATTTGTTTTATACCCGAAAATATGTACCCATTGTGTACCCATACTGATTATATAGATCCTAATACCTAATTTTTCTTTAGGAAATGTAGTGAGTTCCAAACACTGACGGAATTTCAAAGAAATATTTTATTTGAGGCGTCTTATGCAAAAGTTTGATGAATGTCGATTTGATGGTTTTTATACCCTATACCGTTGGTAGAAAATATTAAGTTTGTGCAAGCCGCAAATGTATGTAACATATAGAAGGAGTCGTCGAAGACACCCAAAGTTACCTAAAATATGATCAGGGGGACTAGAGATGTCGATATACCCATGTCCGCCCGTCCGTCTATCCGTCCGATCGCCTAGATATTAGAGATGGTAAGAGCTAGAGTAACCAAACTTTCACATTAGATGCCATATTTTTCCATAGGATAGGACTTATTTTATTTTTTTGATATCGGAGTTAAATTATAAAGCTCCCATAGGGGTGTTTTAGACACCCAACTTTTTTTTAAGCATTAAAAAGTGTTAACATGAGCCAAATCATTTGGTGCAATAAATCCAAAAAAATGTCTATTCTTTTTTATTTTTAAATTTAAATTTTTAAAGGTTTTGTTTTATATTACATATATAGAATTAATTCAGTATTTTATAACGAAAAACTGATTGTAATTAGTAAATATTTTTAAAAATAATTTCTTCAAATAAATTGTCGACAAGAAAGATATGTTTGCTTTGATTTTATAAAATATTATTTTATTCTCTTTTCTTAAATTTTTGTTTCTCTTTTTTAATTCGTACTTTTTATTAAAAATTTGTTTATTCTGTTTTAAGTAAGTCAACAACTAGCGACAGAAAATATTTTTTTATTTAGACAAATATGATACGTTTAGTACCCTGACAGAAGCTCCTATGTTATAATGCTTACATAATAGCAAACAAAAATTAAAATAAACTAAAATATAATAAAATGTGTTAATTTATGGTTTGACACAGGTGAGTCCCATAAAGACTCAATATGATTTAAAAAATATCAACAAGAGGTTTTTAGTGGCAGTAAATCTAAAATCGGAAAACGAATTAGGTATTCGTCACTAAAACGCATTTTTTATGTGCTTTGAATCGGACTGCTTTGCTTTAAGAGAAACTGGTAAATTATGCTAAAAACTTTGAGTATCTTAAGCTGATATATTTTTTTTATATATTGCTTGATATTTTTACATTCTGTTTATGCCAATTCAAAATTAGGTATTGATAAATATTTTATTATATTAATCCAAGAAACAGATTAAAAAAATTGTTATGCATGTCGATAAAAAATTGATCTTATAATATAACAGCTAAATAGTGAAAAATGTTCATAACAATCAATTCAAAAAACGAAATAAGCGCCATTTTTGCGATTATAAAAAATATTTTACAAGAATAACACTAGTTTACAATTTTTAAGGTCATCGCTGAAAATTAAGAGATTTTACGGTGACTTTAGGGAATGAAAGACCACAATTACATTCTTAAGAATAATTTTTAAAATTAAAAAAGAAAAAACTGATTTTGGGTTGTTTTTAGTTATTCGTGAATATCTTGGGAACAAAATTTTGTATCGACATGAGAGAATAATAAGGTATGCTCTGTACGGGTGATATACGATACGAAAAAAAATATTTTTCGAACAACTTTTTCCTGTAAGTTCATTTTTATACCCTGTACCGTATGGTCCAAGGGTATATTAAGTTTGTGCAAGCCGAAAATGTATGTAACATATAGAAGGAGACGTCGGAGACACCCCAAAGTTACCTAAAATATGATCAGGGTGAATAGAGAAGTCGATATACCCATGTCCGTCTGTCCGTCTGTCCGTCTGTCCGTCTGTCCGTCCGTCTGTCCGTCTGTCCGTCCGTCCGTCCGTGTGAACGCCTAGATCTCAGAGATGGTAAGAGCTAGAGTTACCAAACTTTCACATTAGATCCCATATTATTCCATAGGAGGCAAGTTTATTTTATTTTTTTGATATCGGGGATAAATTAAATAGCTCCCATGGGGGTGTTTGAGACGACCTCGAAAAAAAAAGCGTTTTAGATGAATAATTCGTTTGTTTATGAAAATATCGTAACGAAATTTGGCAATCGAAAGTTTTTTATAGTTCCCAATCACTGTACCAAATTTGATCAAAATCGGTTGACTATATCATATAGCTCCCATAGGACCGATCGGCCAAAATAACTTTTTTAAAGAAAAATTGGCTATATTTCGTTTTTTAATAAAGATATCCTAACCAGATTTGGCGTTTGGAAATTTTTTAGACCACTTAAGCAATGTGCCAAATTTGAACAAAATCGGTTGACTATATCATATAGCTCCCATAGGTCCGATCTTCCAAAACATCGATTTTTTAACAAAATTTGTTGTGTTTCGTTTGTTTGTTAAGATATTGGGACCAAATTTGCCATTCGTGAGTATTTTATAGTTCCTAAGCACTGTACCAAATTTAATCCAAATCGTTTGACTAGATCATATAGCTCCCATAGGACCAATCGGTCCAAAAACACGTTTTTTATACAAAATTCGATGTGTTTTGTTTGTTTGTAAAGATATTTGAAATAACTTTGGCGTTCATATCTTTTTTAAGGTATTTAAGCACCGTGTCAAATTTTATTGAAATCGGTTGACTATATCATATAGCTCCCATAGGAACGATCGGTCAAAAAAAAATTTTTGCTTAAAAATTCTTCTGTTTTTGGTTTTTTGTGAAGAAATCGGACTTTATTACAAGCTAGTGGTACAGGGTATCCTAAAGTCGTCCGCGCCCGACTTTACGTCCGCCATTTTTTGTGTAAGGGTCAGAATTTTCAAGTGGACCAAAAAATTACCAAAGTTCATATTTTGTTATGAAATTTTGCCAGCACCGAGTTTGATGATTCAGATGTACATTCTGAAATTTTTTTTTAAAATTTTGAATGATTGATTTTTTATGAACAATTAAAAATTTTAAAAAATTTATGCAGCGATGAGATAAGACACGTTTTTCTCCGAAAGTTAAAGTCCGTTTAAAACAAATTTTTAAATACAGATTGACAAGAGATTAGACTATCGAAATAAATTTTTTTTTATTATATATTATTTTTTGTTGCTAATGCTTGCAATTAACGCGTATTCCGACACATAAAAATTTACTGTGCTCGATCCTTTTGAGAATGATCGCATATTTTTGCGTACATAATTTCTCAAACGTTTATTACATAAATAAAAATTAATATATTTGACCTCAATGGTTGAGAAATTGTTTAAATTTTCAATTGTTTATAAAAAAATTTTTTTACAAGCATCATAACATATATATGCAGTTAAAAAAAATGTATTTCGATAGTATAATCTCTTGTCAATCTGTAGTTAAAAAATTGTATCAAACGGACTTTAACTTTCGGAGAAAAACGTGTCTTATCTCGTCGCTGCATAAATTTTTATAATTTTTTAATTGTTCATAAAAAATCAATCATTCAAAATTTAAAAAAAAAATTTCAGAATGTACATCTGAATCATCAAACTCGATGCAGGCGAAATTTCATAACAAAATATGAACTTTGGTAATTTTTTGGTCCACTTGAGAAATTCTGACCCGTAAACTAGTGTAATGAGTCGCTAGTTGCTTACAGTAAAGTAAGTAGAGTATACGAATTTCTCGAAAAGGAAAATATAACAATTTATCGTATTTGCTGTTTATCGAGCAGGTTGTAGCATCGACTGTATTGTGTGGAGTCTGCGTATAAAAATCTGCTATGTTTGTACAAAAAATTAAGAACTTTGTAATTTTCAATAAAAAAAAACAAATAGTACAATCTGTGGCATGGTGTATAGCTTGGGAAAGGGAATTATAAGAAGTTACCGAACCGTGAAATTGGGATAAGCAAAAACGAGTCACAAAAAAAAACTGTATGAAAATAATTATTTCTATTTTCAAAATTTACGTTCGAATAAAATATTTTTCAAAACTTTGCTTAAAATTATGATAAAGAAATTTTCTTTATATTTCGAAAAATTTATTTTTCGATTCTTAAACTTCACATCTGGTTTAAGCTAACTTTTTGATTAGAGACATGACTAAAACATGTTGAGAATACCAACATTTTTTTTTAAATTCCTAAACTAGTTCTGTGTTTGTCTAATATTAAAATCAAGAAATTTGTTTGAAATGAGTTTCTATAATTTTTAGTCATTGTTTTATTTTTGAAACTATTTGTTACACATTAAGGTATGTATACAAGTAGTTGGAGACCCTTAATTTTTCGCTAGTGTTTGAAAATGATTTCCTAACATTTTTTTTAACATATAAGTATATACATTAATGATTACTTATCCAATATTAATTAAATAAAAAATTGTTATTAATATTTATCAAAAATTTTACTATTATATTTGTTGTTATTATCTAATTAAAGACTTGCTTGTTTAAAGACCGTTTCACCTAGTCAAGTATAAAAAATATTTTTTCCGGCATATTCGGCTCTTGCTGAATCTATTTAATTGTCCAAGGGCGGCTCTGGCTTGACGAATTCTGCAGTCTACATTGGCAAATGCTGATGATGTAATTTGGCTTCCGAGATACTCGAATTTGTCAACGTTTTTCATGTGCAAGTTGTCGATACTAAGGGCGCTTGTATTAGTGGGGTTTACCCGCAAACTTTTCGTTTTTTCGCAGTTGATTTTAAATGCAATTTTTGAGGCTTCTGTGCCGAGTCTATCTAACTGGGCTTGAAGTTCCGAATGACGGGAAGAAAATAGTACAACATCATCCGCATATTCTAGATCTCTTAGCTTACGGTTAAATTTCTAGTTGATTCCAAAACTATTTAATTCAGCTGTTTCAAATACCAAATCAAGAACGGTAATAAAGAGCAAGGGCGACGGTGTGCATCCTTCTTTCACTCCATATTGCATTTAAAAGGATCGCTTAGGTATCCGCCCTGAAAAACTCGTCATGAGGACCCCGTATATGACGCTTTTATGATATTGATAATTTTGTCTGAAATATCTCTAGCTCGAAGTGCCACCCTATCAAAAGTGTCAAACGCTTTCAGAAAATGTATGAAAACAAGATATAACCAAAGAATATAGAACTACTAGAACTCCTAGAACTACTAGAACTCCTAGAATTACTAGATCTATATTCTTTGATATAACGTAGAGTTCAATTCCTCGGATTGCTCTACGATAAAACGTACAGTGTTTATTAAATCAATACAAGATCTTTGAAGGCGAAAGCGAGCTTGATTTCTACATAGAACGTTGGCTCGGTAATGCGGCTTAGTATGATCTGGTTGAGGATTTTCATGATGGTTGCCAGAAGAGAGATGCTCCTCCAGTTAGAGCATATTTGTCGGTTTCCCTTCTTCGGAATCTTACCAATTCGTTTCAAGATTTAGGCGCATTTTCAGAGGTCCAAAGAGATTCCAAGATCGGAGTTAGCTTTTGTGCCATCATGAGAGCATTGGTTTGGAATCATTCAACGGCCTTTTTTCAGGGTGTTAATTGCAGTTTTAATTGCCTTTGGTGTGGGAGGGCTTGTTTTTATTGGCCTGCTTACATTATGTTTCCTTGGGATCGGAAGATTCTCAATGGAGCTATTGTTGGAATTTAATGTTGCTTCGAAGTATCTCTTCCAAACTTACAACTGTTTATTCTGAGCAGTAACCATGTTGCTCTTCGTCGTTCACATCTTCTCGGCCTTCTGAGAACATTTTGTACCACCGATAAACGTTGCTTCGTTCCAAGGTAGCTTCTCCGTATGCCACAGTCAACATTCGGAATGCATCCGCGCACTTAATTTCGTTTTTCACACAAAATTTGATACAGGTTCTTTGATCCATTTTTTTGAATAGGTAAAAATCGAAGACGAACCAAAACACGTGCAAGCAAAGCAGCTGTTAACAATTAAGTGACAGGCTGAGCCTGTCGGCATAAGTGAGAGACATGAGTACCAACATAACGCCACAAAAAAATCGAAATTCGAATATACGTAACCCGTGAAAATTCAAAATTCGCGATACTTTTTGAACACACCTCGTATGTTTTGCATAGCTTCGCTAAGATGTTCCCAAGCCTTCTCTGGGTCGTTTTCTGTGACGTCTAAGTTAGAAATTTTAGATACGAATTCGTCTTTTGGATTCCGGTTGTTTAGCTTTTCCTTATCAAATTAGTGCATCGTACAGAGGTTTTACTTTTATTGTATTATCAATACTGTATTAAAATCTATTATCATGTACTATACAATATAATTTCAGAATAAAAGCTTGTTTTACCTTTAACCTAAAAAAATTACACGAAATTAACCAGTTGCAATTTAAGAAATGGTTCATTATAAAAACCTAATTATGGCGGAAGCAACTTTTTTGTTATCCAACAACTTTGTAGCTTAATCATTATCTAGAATAATGTGTTTTGATTTAGACAAATTAGTGAGTAAAAACATGAGCCTAAGACGTTGCCTCCTCCTACGTATAGAAGCTACAAAAACGATCTTTCAGCTCATCTTATTTGTTTTTCTATCTAGTATGTTGCATTTGTTAACCTTGTTGTTGTTGGTCGTTCTTGGAGCAGTTATGAAAATTGCTAGACTAAACAAAAACCAAACTACTTAGCCACACTCTTGCCAAGGTAATTGAAAATCGATAATCTCTTTGAACCAGTTTGGGGCATATCATGCGGTCCTTGTTGCCCACACAGGTCCAAACCACAACCACAAATCGTCTGCAAATTGCAGCAGCAGCAGCCGTCGAGACCAAATGAAACCGCAGGAAAGCAAAGAGCAATGTGGCCAACAGTTTTGATGAGGATTAAGCGGGTGGTTTGGCCGGGTGCTGCAAGGGGGTTGGGGGTCGGATTGATTTTAGCACGCTTAATGGTTATTGGTTTAGCTATGGCTTATAAGAAAGTGTACCGAGTACTTTGCTTTTGGCTTGTTGCCATTGCCAGAGTCGGAGTCAGAGCCAGAGTCAGAGTCGGTTCCAGAGCCGTTGCCTTGGTAATAACCTCCATTTATTGAACAACTGCCACACCATAAATTACAAATAATTCGATTTACACAAGATTTTCACTCTTAATGGCCGAAAATGGCCCAGACAAAATGCAGGCACACGATCGGGCCAACAGATCGACATCATCAGCAACAATTTACTGATTCAGTTTGGCTACGTCTCCGCCGTCTTCAGATCTCCGCTCTACCTGTAGCCGTGAAAATAATGATGAAAACAAACAAAGCTTAATAACTTTTGCTTAAAATTATTGTATTACTATGCGAGATGGTCAATTGGCTGTCCAATTGTCCCAACTGTAATTGTTTTTGGCTTGTTGTGGTCGTAACGGTTTTGCTTTTGATTGAAAAATTATCTCGAATGCTTGATGAAAAGCCCGTACCAAAAAAAAAATCGAAAATATAACCTTAATAAATGGAAACACTCTTTCTCTTTGTATTTATTTCTTAATTATTTCGGTCAGACTGTGGCATTACGTAATTATGCGACACACGCATGGGTAAAAACAACTAAAGCTGGTCACACTAAATTTATTTTATTTAAAAAAAATTTATAAATGGAAGCAATCTTTGTCTTTGTATTTATTTTTTAATTATTTAGTCGGACTGTGCCATTAAGTAATTATGCGACACACACAAAAGATGGGTAAAAACAACTAAAGCTGGTCACACTAATTTTTTTTTTAAATATACATAAATGGAAACAATCTTTCTCTTTGTATTTGTTTCTTAATTATTTAAGTTGGAATTAAGTAATTATGGGACACACGCATGGGTAAAAACAACTAAAGCTGGTCACACTAAATTTTTTATTTTATTTCTTAAATGTTTAAATGGAAGCTTTTTTTTGTTTTTATTTCTTAATTATTTGGTCAGACTGTGGCATTAAGTAATTATGGGATACACGCATTTTGTATAGAGATGGGTAAAAACAACTAAAGCTGGTCACACTAAATTTGTTATTTTATTAAAAAAATGTATAACTGGAAACAATCTTTCCTTTTGTATTTATTTCTTAATTATTTGGTCAGACTGTGGCATGAAGTAATTATCCGACACACGCAAAAGATGGGTAAAAACAACTAAAGCTGGTCACACTAAATTTATTTTATTTAAAAATTATTTATAAAGGGAAATACTCTTTCTCTTTGTATTTATTTCTTAATTATTTGGTTAGACTGTGGTATTAAGTAATTATCCGACACACGCAAAAGATGGGTAAAAACAACTAAGGCTGGTCACACTAACTTTATTTTATTTTTAAAAAAATATCCATAAATGAAAACAATCTTTCTCTTTGTATTTGTTTCTTAATTATTTCGGTTGGAATTAAGTAATTATGCGACACACGCATGGGTAAAAACAACTAAAGCTGGTCACACTAAATATTTTTTTTTTATACCCTGTACCGTATGGTACCAGGGTATATTAAGTTTGTGCAAGCCGAAAATGCATGTAACATATAGAAGGAGTCGTCGGAGACACCTCAAAGTTACCTAAAATATGATCAGGGTAAATAGAGAAGTCGATATACCCATGTCCGTCTGTCCGTCTGTCCATCCGTCCGTTTGAACGCCTAGATCTCAGAGATGGTAAGAGCTAGAGTTACCAAACTTTCACATTAGATCCCATATTATTCCATAGGAGACAAGTTTATTTTATTTTTGTAATATCGGGGTTAAATTATATAGCTCCCATAGAGTTTGAGACGACCTCGACAAAAAAAAAAGTTTTAGATGAATAATTCGCTTGTTTATGAAGATATCGTAACCAAATTTGGTATTCGAAAGTTCCCAATCACTGTACCAAATTTGATCAAAATCGGTTGACTATATCATATAGCTCCCATAGGACCGATCGGCCAAAATAACTTTTTTAAAGAAAAATTCGTTATATTTCGTTTTATAACAAAGATATCGTAACCAGATTTGGCGTTTGAAAATTTTTAGAGCACTTAAGCAATGTGCCAAATTTAAACAAAATCGTTTGACTATATCATATAGATCCCATAGGGCCGATCTTCCAAAAAATCGATTTTTCAACAAAATTTGTTGTGTTTCGTTTGTATGTTAAGATATTGGGACCAAATTTGATATTCGTGAGTATTTTTATAGTTCCTAAGCACTGTACTAAATTTAATCCAAATCGTTTGACTAGATCATATAGCTCCCATAGGACCGATAGGTCCAAAAACACGTTTTTTATACAAAATCCGATGTGATTCGTTTGTTTGTAAAGATATTTGAACCAAATTCGGCATTCAGATCGTTTTTTAACGTATTTAAGCACTGTGTCAAATTTTATTGAAATCGGTTGACTATATTATATAGCTCCCATAGGAACGATCGGTCAAAAAAATATTTTTGCTTAAAAATTTGTCTGTTTTTGGTTTTTTGTGAAGAAACCTGATTTTATTGCAAGCTATTGGTACAGGGTATCCTAAAGTCGTCCGCGCCCGACTGTACGTACGCCATTTTTTACACTATTCTTGCTATTTTAGTTACTCAAGCTGATCATGGCAACACTTTTATTCCAACATTCATTAATTCGAAAAAAAGCTTGGTGTAAAAAATATGTTTAAACGCACAAATTACACTAGTCGACAATTTCACACTTTTTTTTCTCCAGATATGAGATATTCTTATATTTTAGGTTAGGGAAATGTTTCAGCATTCAAAATCCGTATTTTTTATTATCCTGTTATAGCTTGTTTTTTTTCTAGGGCTATTTTAGTGAAAAAGGACCTTTTTCAAAAAACGATTTCACACATGATGTCATAAAATCTGTACTAATTCGAATTTTTTTAAAATTTTTTTTTCCTTAGCAGAATCAAATACCTTTCCATAATATCCCCAATCATAAAAATCGGTATCCTAAAGAAAAAACTACAGTCGAAAATGTGTGCCCGAAAGGCCAAAAAACACAACATTTTGGTGACTTTTTCTACAAATATCACTATTTTTTCAGAAAAAGTCTTTGACACCTAAAAGTTAGCTATTTTAAGTTATTGGTCATAATATGTAGATGCGATTTCTGTATAACTTTGTCTTTTTATGATAAAAGATGACAGATTTATTGAATTTTTAGTAAAAATTGGCCAGAAAACAATTTTTATTCAAAATTCGGTCTGTTTCGTTTGATTGCAGAGATTTTGGAACCAAATTCAGGATTCAGTATTTTTTTAAGTACCTAAGCACCGTATCAAATTTTATCAGAATCGGCACACATTTTCGACTGTAGGTTTTTCTTTAAGTTACCGATTTTTATGATTGCGGACATTATGGAAAGGTACTCTATTCGGCTTTCAAGGAAAAGTACAGAGTTGATGACATCATATGTGAAATCGTAGTTTGACAGAGGTCCTTTCACTGAAACAGTCCTATGTGAAAACAAGCTATAACAGGATAATAAGGATACGGATTTTGAATGCTGAAACCATTGCCCTAACATAAAATATAAGTCTCATCTCTGGAGATTTTTCATCGTCGACTAGTGTTATTATTCAAAATGGATTATATGTTTAAATTTATTTAAAGCTTTATCGATATAAAATAATCGATTTAGCAACTGGCGCAAACAGATTCCCTCTTTTTTTATAAACCAATTTAATATTATTTACTTCTGCTTCCGATTTGAAAGTTATTATTAACAATAAAAACCATAAATTGGACGTAGCGCTTTTAAAGTTGAGGCCACTGACTCCGAATTTTGGTAGTAAATTTTAATAATTTCGACTCGTTGTTGGATCTTATATCTTTCCATGATGAAATGGCAAACCTTACTGAAGAGAAATGTCAAGAGAGCTGGAAATAATATGGCGTCGTTTGCTGTCCCTATCGGTCTACTTTTGTAGCGTCCCTATTGAAAAACACTATATATATATTTCCAAAAACCTTTTAAAGTAGAAAGTATCGTCTTTGGAAATCGAAAACTCAAAAATTGTGGCCTTTTATGTGTCAATTAAAAGTAATTCATTGACACAAATGTTCGTACCACAAATGGTCCTTCTTCATGCATTTGATTGGACCTGGACGTGCTCCCTCGACTGCCACGCATAATGGGCAGTAGACTTGCCGTGAGTCTTTGCAGTGCTTGGCATGCACGTGGCTTAACATCTCCTGCTCCTCAACGCCCATTTTACCACATAGAGGGCAGGCAAAGCTGTCAGCGCATAGCTTTGAAATTGGTTCGCCACCAAATTTAAGATGACGAGCTTGGCGATCCAATATGCACTGACAGGGATGCTCCTTTTTGTGAATGCCTATTTCGCAATTTGTCTCGTGACAAATAGAGCACAGATGAAAGCGCACGCAGCTCAAACATTTATAGCGTTTGTTAACGATGGGCGTCTTGCAACCGGCGCACGTAAGTTCCACCTTAACATCCCTACCATAGCTGAACTAATCGGACGACACAGCTCAAGATACAGGGATAGGCTTACTACTCATCCAAACCAAATTGCAAAAAGCGTAGATACAAATAGGCGAAGGCTCAAAAGACGGCATCCATTAGACTCTCCGCTTACATTTGATACCAGTAGAAGTACCCACCTGGGTTCCACACGTTCCGCCGGCCCTACTTATATATACAAGTAAAGGTGTGGCAGACCCGGAGGCCTTTATACCAAAATGCTTATTAAAGCATCGGGTAGCGAGTGAGCCGTGTCCGTCCGACTGTATGAACGCCTAGATCTCGGAGACTAGAAGAGCTAGAGATACGAAATTTTACCACCTGACGTGCATATTTCCTGAGAAAAATAAATAAAATAAATAAATAAAATAAATAAATAAATAAAATAAATAAATAAATAAAATAAATAAAATATTGAATCATATCAATATCTTGATCTTAGTGATCTAAAAAAAACGTTTTTGTGCTCTCAGCGATTTTGATTCTTTGGATCATTTTAAGCATTTTTTCCAAAGAAACTTTAGGTCTAAAATAAATTTAAATTTTTTCAATATTCAAAAATCGACTTAAATCTTTAATTTTAAAGACCAAAAATCGTTATTTTTCCTCTAGCTAAATGCAGGGATTTTGGGCAGGAATCCATTTTTGATGTCTATTTTTTAATTTTTTCCGTTTTTTTGTAATTGACAGAAGATCTCAACATTTGTTACTTAATTTTTATGTTTTCTTTTAAGTTCTACATTTGTTATCTAACGAATTATTAATTTTTTGTTTTCTTTTATCAAGTCTTAAATTTTTGTTTTCCTTAAAGTGAGTTATGGAAATGCTTTTAATAGCATTTTTTTTAAATATTGTTTTTTGATTATAGATTTCCTTTACTGTGATTATCTGGCGGTTGAAAAGATCGTTGGTTATTAACAAATTTCGTATTAATGTTTATTTTAGCTTTGTTGTGTACGTTGAATCTCCAACAACAATAAATGCCCACAAAACACAATAATATATCGGGAACTAGTATTAGCGTGAAGTCAATTTAAGCATTATATTACATTAAAAAAAAAAAAATGTTTTTAGTTTATTGTATTTAGAATCTATACTGGTCTCGAACCTTTCTTTCAAGGTAGGATTCCGATTATAAGTCGAAAATGAATTTGAAAAAGCAAAAACCAAAAACAAAAGAGCTGGAACAGTCGAACATTAAAGAAATTAAATGACTATAATAAGTGAATGAGTAAGTATTATTAAATTACATAACAGAACGGAATCGAATCAAACAAAAAACAATATATTATAAAAAGAAGGTTACCGCAATTTTATTCTTGAAGCAACTGTTGCGTGAACTAGCTGTGAATTTTAAGCAACTATTAATTAAATGGTTGCTATTGAACAAATGAATTATTGTACTTTTATAAAAGTCAAGTTTAGTTAGTTATTGGAATCAAACTTTATTGAAAAATGGTAGGGTGTTTTGTAAAAAATCAATGGTTTTTGTGAATTTGCTTAAGAACCACTTTAATGCAAAGGCCTTGGTTTATAAAATAAAATGGATTATTAATGTAGTTTATAGTTTATAAATTTTTTTCAATATATATTGGCTGATTTGCTTTGTTCAGTTCATTGTAATACACTTATTATATAATAAGAAAATGAGCTGCTTTAGGTTTTTTTTTTCAATTCCCCTAACGAAAATGTTGTTATTGTAATGTTGATACAATATATTTTGAATATTGATTATATCAAAGTCGATACTGAATATTCGATACCAATATTTTGGTTTTTGATTAATCATCGATCCGATTAAAATTTGCTAAGTTTCGTTTTACATTTCGCGTTTTCATTTCATAACGCTTATATTATTATATATTATGAACATTACAAAATTTTGGTTTCTTTGTCGAGGAAACACCTCTATTTTTTTCAATTCCTGCTGTAAAAAACGTCATCAAATCGGACCGATACTGTCGATATCGATTTATTTTTTGGGGTAAACGGAGTCGAATCGCCCTCGAGTTTATTAGAATTCTAATATTTCGATACGATTTTTTTTTCCGTTATCGAGCATTCCTATTAATAGTTGATAATATCAACACATCGGTCATATCTCTTCTTATTTGCCGTCTTTTGCAATTTGGCATGATAGGTCCATCTTAGATATTTTACTCGATCAGAAAACATTTTGATCCCACAACATCTTGATTTTATTTTGCCCTAGAGATATAAAAAAATTAGGTTAGATTAGGTAGCTAGAAAACACGATTTCAGATCACTCCGAGTAAGTATGGTATGCCTAATTAAAAAAAAAAAAATAAGGCAATTAAAAAAAAACAGAATGGGTACGGGAGTAGGTTGTCGTTAGTTGGTTAGCCTGGTATTCGTTTTCTAGAGTTACTCTCACTTTTAGGTCAAGATCTTTGACGAAGGGCTTCCCTAGGTATAAGGTGCGTGCAGGAAAGCCACAGTTCTTGAATGCTTCCTAAACGCATTCCACAGAACTCGTTGTGGGAAATATGCATCCACTTGGCTATTAGACCTATTTCTGCTATCATCCATTTATTTACCATTTATTTTATTTTATTTTACTTAAGTCATTAAATAATTTCTTTAAGCTAAATTTAAAATTTTTGTTGTAGGTTTTTTGCACACCAAAAAAAAATTTGACCAACTTTAAGAAATTGTACTTAAATAATAAAGTAATTTGGAATACTGAAGATAATACATTTTTTGAATTGGTAGAATATTGATGAACAATTTATTACTAAAATGTATGTGAACGGTTTTTTCTTTTTTTTGTTAGAACTTCTATTAGAAACTTAAATAAAATTTGATTTTGTGTTCTGGTTTGGAGATGAAGAAATTCAAGAGTAATGCCTGCACAGCAAGATCTGAGAACTTAAGATAAACAGTCTTTTTAAAAATTTTGATTGCAAAAGCAGACCAAAGATCAAGACTGCTAGAATTATCGATAATTGCAATAGATGTTATATTCCTGGCTAATGATTTAGTCTCAGTAAGTTTTTGTTTGGATGATTCCTCTACAATTCTACAAAAATGTATTTGAGTCGATCATATACAATTTACTTAGGAGTCTCCTAATTCTTCCTCAAGTAATCGATGTTGCCAAAAAGACTCTGAAGATACGTCTTTTGGCAACATCGAATAATTTTATTGAACCTATTTAGAGGAATCAAGTAAATATTCGCCGAAGCTAAGACCTATAGAAAGAGTTCTGCATAGGGTCTCTGGATCTTTCTGCTTATAATAGACAGTGTTTAGTATTACCAGGGATGGAAACCAGGGAGAGCTGTTAGATTTTATATATTAGAGCTCAGAATAGTTTGTTGCAAAAATTGCTATTATCTTTCTCATCTTATAAAAACCTTTTAGAGGCTTACAATGTGAATAAAAATTAAGTTAGTTAAATTGCTCTAAATTAAATCTTGGTTTCTCGGATAAAAAAATCGTGAGCCGCACAATTTGGTATGTATTGTAAGCCTAATAAATATCAAAACGTTGATGATTTCTTCAAAAAGTAAGAGCTGTTATTTAGTACAGTTCGCAATGATATACTGCAAAATGTCATGTCCTGCCCACCAATCTAGAGTTCTTTATTACTAAAAACATGTTTTAGATTTCACTCACAATCTTTTACGTAATTTTCTTGTTGTTTATTTATCGATAACTTAATAAATAATCGAATTTTAGTAAATAATATTTTCTAGGCTAATAGGCTCTCAAATAAGTATAAATCAATGATATTAGAGATATGTTCAATTATCGATAACATAATAAATAATTAAATTGTTGCAAAATATATTTTCTAGGCGGCTAGGCTCTCTATGAAATAAGTAAAAATCAAAGAGATCAAAGTGATGTTCATTTATCGATAACTCAAGAAATTAATTTGGTCAAAAAAATATATTCTAGGCGACAAGACTTCCTATAAAATAAGTAAAAAACAAAATGATCAAAAAGACTCATTAATCGATAATTCCAAAAATAATCGAAATGCAAAAAATATTTTCTAAGCGGCTAGGTTCTAGGTATATCAAAAAAATGTTCATTTATCGATAACTTAACAATAGAAAACATTATTTTTTCGGCGACTCGGATATCTTTGAAATAAGTAAAAATCGAAGAGATCAAAGAGATGTTCATTTATCGATAACTCAACAAATCAATTTGGCAAAAAAATATTTTCTAGGCGACAAGACTTCCCTATAAAATAAGTAAAAAACAAAGTGATCAAAAAGACTCACTTAATCGATAATTGAACAAATAATCGAAATGCAAAAAATATTTTCTAAGCAGCTAGGTTCTTTATAAAATAAGTAAAAATCAAAAATATCAAAGAGATGTACATTTATCGATAACTTAGCAATAGAAAACATTATTTTTTAGGCGTCTCGGATATCTATGAAATAAGTAAAAATCGAAGAGATCAAAGAGATGTTCATTTATCGATAACTCAACAAATCAATTTGGCAAAAAAATATTTTCTAGGCGACAAGACTCCCTATAAAATAGGTAAAAAACAAAGTGATCAAAGAGACTCATAAATCGATAATTCAACAAATAACCAAAATGCAAAAAATATTTTCTAAGCGGCTAGGTTCTCTATAAAATAAGTAAAAATCAAAAATATCAAAGAGATGTTCATTTATCGATAAATTGACAATCGAAACTTGGCAAACATTATTTTTTAGGCGACTCGTATATCTATGAAATAAGTAAAAATCGAAGAGCTCAAAGAGATGTAAATTTATCGATAGATTGGCGGACAAAATTTAGAAAATAATAAATATTGACTAGGCTTTCTATAAACTAAGTAAAAATCAAATAGATTAAAAAGATGATCGATAGCTCAATAAATAATCGGAATTTAAAAAAATCCCCACAACTAGGTTTGCAATAAAATAAGTAAAAATCAATGAAATGCCCATTTATCCACATATTGGTCTAAAAAATTAAAAAGATAATTTCTGACTAGGCTCTCCATAGAATAACTAAAAGCTTCCAAATCAAAATCTTTCATTTGAAGAACTGTCCCGTTTCTTGTATATTTACCCAAACAGATACTTTGACACATCTCTATATATATACAAAGCAGAGACATACAATATATTTGCTTTTAGGCTTTTGTCACAAATAACTTGAATACCATTCTAAATGGCAAATTAGTGCGTTCCCCGCAGTCCTGCTTTATTTATGCTACAATCATCCTTCAGTTCATCCTTCAAGATGTGCATCCATCCTCTGGGCCAAGCACGCCTAAAAATGTCATCGAAAGATGTCTCAAGAATGCTGCAGCTGCTCAAAATGCCGCCGCCTTTTATTTAATTTCACAATTTTTATTATGTTGTTCAGATTGTCAGATTTGGAGCTCCGTTTTATGCTTTTATATAACTACTTATATAAAAATAAATACCATACATATTTTTTTATTGTATCGACAGGCAGAGTAGAAATTAAAAATTGCATTTTGAGTGGCGACTTTGTCGAGTTAATTAGCGGCAATTAGTGACAACTGCTCTATAAGTGCAGGCAAGACTAGACGGGAATACTCTTTAAGAGGGTATTGTAAGTTTTTGAGGGGTTTGTAAGATACAAATGTAGATGCAGAATATTTGCCACCTTGAAGCAATAATTGGTAGGTCAGTTTTGTAATGTTACGGGCTTAATTCTTATGTCTTTTATTAGGATATAATGAATTGTGTACTGCCGATCGAGTCAATCTCACACTAATGGATTTATTGAAGATTTTTTAATATAAACTTTTTATATTCAGGCTTATTCGGTATCATTTTATGATTTAAAATTAAATTCATAAAATTTGATTGATTTTTATACCCTGTACCGTATGGTACCAAGGGTATATTAAGTTTGTGCAAGCCGAAAATGTATGTAACATATAGAAGGAGACGTCGGAGACACCCCAAAGTTACCTAAAATATGATCAGGGTGAATAGAGAAGTCGATATACCCATGTCCGTCTGTCCGTCTGTCCGTGTGAACGCCTAGATCTCAGAGATGGTAAGAGCTAGAGTTACCAAACTTTCACATTAGATCCCATATTATTCCATAGGAGGCAAGTTTATTTTATTTTTTTGATATCGGGAATAAATTATATAGCTCCCATGGGGGTGTTTGAGACGACCTCGACAAAAAAAAAGCGTTTTAGATGAATAATTCGTTTGTTTATGAAGATATCGTAACCAAATTTGGTATTCGAAAGTTTTTTATAGTTCCCAAACACTGTACCAAATTTGATCGAAATCTTTTGACTATATCATATAGCTCCAATAGGACCGATCGGACAAAATAACTTTTTTAAAGAAAAATTCGCTTTATTTCGATTGTTAATAAAGATATCGTAACCAGATTTGGCGTTTGGAAATTTTTTAGAGCACTTAAGCAATGTGCCAAATTTGAACAAAATCGGTTGACTATATCATATAGCTCCCATAGGGCCGATCTTCCAAGAAATCGAATTTGGCATTCATATCTTTTTTAAGGTATTTAAGCACTGTGTCAAATTTTATTGAAATCGGTTGACTATATCATATAGCTCCCATAGGAACGATCGGTCAAAAAAAAAATTTTTGCTTAAAAATTCTTCTGTTTTTGGTTTTTTGTGAAGAAATCGGACTTTATTACAAGCTAGTGGTACAGAGTATCCTAAAGTCGTCCGCGCCCGACTTTACGTACGCCATTTTTTTAATAGAAGTGTAACGTCACGCTAAAATCAAAACGTTTAAATTTCTATGTAAACAATTTTTTCTGTTTCCAAATTTATCTTTGATCTTTTTTTTTTTAATAAAAATGTAACGTCACGCTAATATCGAAATGCATTTGCCATTTTTTTACTAAACAAGAGCTACCTAAGTTTAGAAAATACTTAGCTTTTTCCTTTTTGTTTTGTATTACATTTTTCGATACAAGTGTAACATCACGCTACAATGGACAATGTCCATAGAGACATATGGATTCGGAAAATCATACGAAATAGGTACAAGAAATAAGGAGAGACAGGACCTTCAGATTCGGCTCTTTGATGTCAAAACAGAAGATTTTTTAAGTTTCTAACCGATTATGGACCAAATCCATTCAAATGAGGGATAGGTTTTAATTGATAGTTTCGGCTAGGAAACCCTTGTCCATTGTTTGATTTAGTGGTTAGAGCAGTAGTGAACAGAAAACCAGTACAAAAACGATATTTGGTACAATTTATTAGAGCCCGAATCGATTTGGGGTATACACACATATGATATGAATTGAAAGTGAATCTTCATTAATTTCGGTTTTCTGGGAACAACAGGATTGTTAAAAGAAGATTTATCCGGAGAGTGAAAGGCCAATGGAAGTAATAAGCTATCGTGATGACGACTCGTTATTTAAGAGCGTCGAAATGGAGATCAATTTCAATGTGTTTCAAAGTTGCGTGCATTTGGTTTCATTAGTTAATTGGATCGATGTTGCTCACAGCGGTACGCTTAAATATTTTGAGGAAGTAATACCCAACATATTTTCCTGCAAATGCTTTAACACAAGGATCTAAAATTGGCTAAATCAAGTCGGACATGAGCTTTTCTAGAAGAATTGCGAATGTTTTCATCTGAAACTTTGTAAGTTTCTTGGCTTGTACCGACTGACGCTCCTATCTGGTATCCTTTCTTCTTTTCTATAAAGATGAACAGATAAAGCATTTGATCATCTTTATTTAATAAAATTTTGTATTAATCTTAATATACAATTTTTTTGTTTTTATTTCCTTAATATTATGTGTGTATATATAATATGTACAAGATATCGCTCCTAGTAGGGCATCTTCTCACTTAAACTCAAAAAGTAGTATTAAAGTCACTTCTTATTAAAAAAGAACTGACTTTATAAAGCAAAACTGAGTTATACTGAATACAAGGGACAGTTTAGTAACTATTTGAATTTTAAGCCATTTTTTTCGGAAACAGATTAAAAAAGTAAATTTTTTATGGATGTTAAGATATTTTTTCGGAAAATAAGCGTTCTATTTTTCAACAGAATAAGCTTGTAGCTGGATACGTTTAGACAAATTTGTTTGTCTATTCAAAATAATAGATTTTATCCATTCTTATCCCTCAGAATAAAAGATCTTATCTTATTTAAGTTCGAAACACAGTAAATTTTTTTGTGTATTAAGAAATTTTTTCAGGATGTAAGCGTTTTATTTCTTAACATAATGCGATTTTAACTGAATACGTTAAGACACTATTGCCTATTCTTATTCCTCAGAAAACTCAGAAAAAAAGATTGGATATCAAGATATTTTTTCGGGATTTCTTAACTAATGAACTCTTAGCTGGATACGTTTTATAATAGATAGATAAATAATCGATTTTTTCAATTATGATTTATTTTAAAACATTTACGAGCCCATTCTTATAACTTTCTGAGGAAATAAGATCAGATCTAATCAACATTATTTGAATCGTATCAAGGAAAGACAAAATTCAAGTTCGAATTTGCCCAAATAAAGATAATTAACAATAATTTAAAATTTTTTTTTTGCTATCTTCTATTCTAATTAATGCTTCATTTTTTAATGAGAGCACTCGTTCCTAGCACTAAATACTATCCAAAAATAGTTAAAAATAAACATATACTCACAGTTAGATAATGGGCCTCCTAACGACAATCTTCTGAGAAAACATCGCTGCACTATTTTTTGTAATCAAGCAACCGTTAAAAAAATTCAGTATTTTAAGCGCAATTTGTTGTTAGGCACTTTTGGATTTCTGCCCCTCCTAGGGTATAAAAACGTTTGCTTTGCAAAACAATTTTTCCACCGTGTTTAAAATCGCTGTTATTTTTATTGATTTTTTTTTCTTACTCATAAAATGGTCAGCCACGATTTGGTATACAACACTTTGGCATTTTCTGTATTCGAAAACAATGCTTTTGATGTGCTACCGACCGAACTGACTGACTTACAAGTTTCAATTCCAAAATTGGGCTTGTGACGGCGTATCTCATGGATACCGTTTAGATTTACTGATTAGCCAGGCCAAATCTAATCTTGCACGCCGAACACCTACTTTATCTTTGATACGACTACGATGATGATGATTCTCTGGCCACATCTGAGCTCATTAGGCCCATGCGTAGGGGTTATGTTAAATACATATTTCGAGGTCTAATACAATAGAGGGATAAAAAAAAAACTTAAGTTAAAACCAGCTGCTAAGATTTTAACATACTTATGTAGGATAGATAAGCTAAAGAGGCGTAGATAATGTTTTAGAAGACTTTATGTTTATTTAATTAATGGATATTTGCATTTTTTAACTAAAATGTATATAAATGAAATTATAAATTCATTAAATACAGGCACGCACACATATGTATATAGTATATGCATAATATATGTATAGCATAATGCATATGTATGGCATATCACGCAGTTGTGTCTCTATATAAGGTGGGGAAGCTCTTACCATGTTTTTGCTACTGTAGGACGCTGCTGCCAATTGCTCTTGGTCAGAAACAACATCGAAGACAGCTACAACAAAAACGATGACAACAACAACAACAACATCGGTGTATCTTGCATCTGCTTCTCTTTGGAAGATGTCGATAAGAATCAATGTTTGAGTTTGCTATGTTTTAATATCATCTCTCTCCCATTACATTTTGTAGCTGACACACGCATTCATGATTTCGGGGCGTTGCATAGTTGCAACCAGTGGCGGAGTTAGGTTGGCAGGGGCGCCCTAAGGGGCGTGCGAATTGATCAAAGAATTTTTTTTCACTGGGAAAGCCGTGGAGAATCGCCAGTTATAAGACTGATTATATGTATATAGAAACTTAAAAGCGAGGCCTTCGAGGAAGATGTAGGGAGAGGAAAATGGAGTGAAATAGAACCATGGCTAGTAAGGAATGATTTGGCTCTACTTACTGAACATGACAGTATGCCCGTGAACGTATGTGCCAAAAACTTATATATCCGATATAGTTTCGCGTCAAACGTTATAACTTATTGATAGAGTTTGCACCAAACCCAAAACTGCGAGAGCAGTGTTCTAACTTTGTAAATGAGTCCTCACGAACTATCGTTGAATTTATATACCTTAGTCTGTAATACATATAGAGTCGCTTAAAAAATCGACACAGATATTTACACGAATTTTAATTTAACTGTCCAGTTACATAAAATTAAAAAAAATTTCAAAACAAATTATTTAATATGGCAAATAATATAAAAATAGTAGTAGCAGTTCTATATGATTATTATAGCCATACTACTTATGGGGTTAATTTTATTTTGCAAAGATAGGTTTAATGAATATGTTTCTTAAAATTTGATGTACTTTTTTTTTAAAGTTTTAAATTAGAATAGCTATATAATACAAATTTGTTGAAAAATATGAATATTCTATTATTTAACAAACAATACTAAAACCAAAAATATAAAAAAATAACTTACTATAATTATTGTTAAATCTCACTTTTCTAATCTAAGCAAAGACTCTTAAAAATGACGTACCAAGAACGATTTTGAAAACAGAAGATTTTTGTTTATCTCAAGCTAAAAAGGATACGTATTAATCTTATGCTCTGTTAATAGTATTTTTATTATAACTACTTTATTCACAATTAAACTTTTGAGGCCTTCAGACTTCTTAAACTTTCGAAAAAAACGTGCAACTTTTTTTTCTGGGCACCTTGAGAGAATAACTAGACAACGAATCTGATGACAAAACTACCTTAAGGTTGATTTTCATGGCAACAATTTTCATCCAAAATGTTTGGTTTTTGTTCAGTTACTTCGTCAGGAATTTGTAGGCAGCAATCGTGATTTTTCATTCATGGTTCCATAATATCTACATTATCCAATCCGTTTTCGAAGATCTTAGGCGCGAAATGTTTGTAAAAGAATTCTCTCAAGTTCTCAAAATTTGTTCACGTTCGTGTAATTATTGATCTCAAGTTCACTGTTTAGGTTTGCAGTATGATATTTCCCAGGATGGAATAAAACAGTACACTAAGTAATAGTCTTACAGCTGATAATTTTCAGGTCTTCGGCATCTCATTAAAGAAATCTATAATAAAACTTGTTTGGGTGAAAATACAATTTCCACAAACGAATACTATTTTGTTTGAATGAAAAATACGAAATAATCAATAATTTTTTATTTACTACATTAATATTGATTTTTGCATTAAATTTAGAAAATAATACCCAATTTAATACCACAAAATAAATATAAATAATAAGAAATAATATCACTAGTATTACAAATTTAACAAATTTATGGTATCCTCAAATTTTTCCACTCATTTCCGTAGTAAAATGGCATGCTAAAACCGAAAATGTAATCTAAAATTTGTTTATGAAACGGATCTCGAAATATTCTGAAAAATAACATTTCTTCGGAATTATAAAAAAGTGTCTTTACTTAAAACCAATTATATCCAACTCTACTCTACTGATTTTGATAATTTTATTTTTTTTATCACATATCAAATTTTTTCAGGAGTCGCAAAAAAATATTGTTGTGTGTGTCTATCTATTTCTAATATACATTGTATTTTTGGCAGGATTATTAAAAAATAGTTGTCTAAAAACAAAAATTATAAAATAATTGTTATACATCCATTTTTTTTAAATCACGAAATTAATATACTTTTAAAAATGAAGAAAAAAAACATAGCATAAACTAGTTCTGAGTTTGAAAAAATTGAAAAAGCACAAGCAATTGTATAATAATTCCTATCTACAAAGCTCTAATTATATTTTTAATTCATTATAAAGATTCAGTTTCAACTCTTACTTTTTTACCTAAAATTTAAAATTATTCAATAATACAATACAATAGTTATATATAAATTTGTATTTAAAAGTCAGTAAATCTCTTTTCCAATTATAAGAAAATTAATAATAAAAGTTAAAAAATCACAAACATTTGCTAAATAACTTTTAATTATTTCAAATAAAAAATTATGTAATAATTTTATATAGTAATTAATTATTAAATTTTATTAAAACAACAGGAAATAAAGCTTGCTTTAAATGATAATACACATTATAAATAACAAATTATTAAAAAAAAACAATAATAAATCAATATTTATAAATTTTTTTACAAAAAAAATCGATAGTAAAAAGTATTTATCGTTTTATACTTCGCAATTTTTCTTGTCCAAAATAATTATTAATATCAAATATCTCTTGAATCAAGTTTTGCTTTACAATAAGTAATTTGAAAATCGGTAGTAACGATATGACTTCAATATCTTTCCGTTTATAGGTATAACTATCATAAGTCCTTGATGGATAAATATTATTCTATTTCACAGATTAGAACTTTGAGTCTCTGTAAATAGTGAAAAGAATTTTCTCAGCCCCTCGCGCCTATTATTGTAGCTACGCCCCTGTTTGCAACAGTTGCAGCTAATGCACGCATGCTCATATACACTGACACACACACAAACACTTACACACATACTCACTCACATTCACTTGTCTCCTGTGGCTATAAAATTCACGCTTCTTGATGGATGGGATTGGCCTGGCGTTGGATATTGCACTTTATATGCACTTCTAAGCTATTATTTACCATGTTGCTAAATTATCAAACAGCTTCTGTTTTAATGTTTGTCGGAAATTGATGGAAAACCTCAACAGGCGGTTGAGTTTATCATATATTTAATACCATTTTTATTTTACTAAAATTAAAAAAAAAAGATATATTCTAGGCGGAGCTAGAATATGGGATGTTAGCTCTCTCTCTGGTAACACAGATGTTCTCTTTACTTTGCAATCGATATACAAAACACAATGGGATAGGTTAGAAGGTTTTTGAGAATACTTGCACAGTTTCTACTTCAGTTGGAAACACTTTTTTTTTTCTTAATTCTGTGAAAATGTATAGATATTGGGAAGTAACCTCGGTAATATGATTGCTGGGGTACTATTCACACATACTTGACGCCGCATGATAACTCTATTCCCTGAAAATCAGTATTTATGACTTCGGTGATTTCCATGATTTTTTTGTTATAAAGGCTTCACCGATTTTGATTCTTGGGCCATTCTAAGAAATTTTTCCCAAGAAACTATGGGCATTAATATTTTTCATTTGGGTTAAATTTATGTCTAAAATCATAAAAATGTAATTCAGACCTTAAGTTAAGATTGTAATATTTTGTTAATTCATAAATCGATGTTTTTAAATTAGTGTATTTGAATGGTTAGTTATATTCTAAAGTGTCTATTTGGGATTATTAAAATGTATAAAATGCAGGGAGAAAACTACGGGCCCGGGAGAATCTCCTGTTTTCATCCTCTCGTCGGGCCTGATTAAATGCATATATTAACTAGCGTTTTTTATAATCATTGTCTTAATTATATTAAATTCCACCCTCTCGTCAAGTCTGCTTAAATAAAATATGGATCAAAAAAAAAAAAAACAACGTTCTAAATTTTCTGCATTAAAAAAAAATAACTCTTCTTGTTAGAAATTAGGTTTTATAAAAAATGAAACTCTACAACAAGTGAACTTCTATATTTTATTACCATAATAATTTTAAATTGTTACTTTCTTTCATTTACTTTCCAAACTGAATACCAGGATCAAAGTAGTCCATCTTGTGTAGTCCAATCCATATGTTAATTTATTTAATACATGCGTATAAAATTTTATAGATTGGGACAGTCGCACCTTTTATTTCGTCACGATGACTCACAAAAACATCATATATAATGCATTTTATTATATAAAGAAAAACACACACACACAGATACACACACACACACATACACACACAGTGCGCTTTTTGGTTTCGTTATTTGGGTGGCGATGGCTTCGAGTGCTTTGACTTTTGCTTGTCAATGTGCGACGTCTTTGATAACTAATTGCTTCGGCGCCAAATGTTTCTCGTTCCACTGTTCTCGTCTCGTCTTGTCCCGCGTCACGCCCGCTCTCTCTTTCTCAGTCCCTATCTGTTGCTGCCTCCGCTTCTGGCGCTGCTGCTGCTGGCGTTAGTGACGCAGTTGTGACTCCGACTCTGCTCCGACACTCTCCGTGTGCATAATAAAATAAAAAATTCACGTTACCGTTTTGTCGTTTATAAAAATTGGAAAACAAGAAACCTCTCTGGTAAAAGGGTCACTCAAATGCACAACAAGTGACAATGCACTAAGAGAAAAAATTGGGAGAGAAAGAAAGAAAAAGGGAGTTGTCACGCGGAGAAAGGTTGCAATTGCAGAGGCAGAGACTGTGGTATAAATTTATTCAATTTATATTATATTTATTTAATTCTATCGGTAGATAATTGGTAGATGATTTGACTCAATTAGTTTACATAACAGAATTGATTAGGATTCAACACAATCAGCCAATTTAAAAAACATATTACAATAGTTTCACCAAAAATAATAATTAAATAAATAGAAAAATAAAATCTACTGGAACTATGTAATAAATGATTTTTAGTTGTATTTCATATTCTTAATTTGCTGGCAGATTTTTTGTATTTTTTTTAATATTAACAAAGTTATGCTTTAATTCTAGCCTTTCCTATTCTAGGTTTCTTCTTGAAAATTATTCTTTATATTCATGGCTCACTATCAAATCGATTAACTCTATTTTTGTCTTTTTCGAAATTTTAAAGTCAAATTACTTGATGGATGCCAAAGTGCTACTATTTATAATAAAAATGTCCAAAAATAAAAATTTATATCACTAAGAGGCAAAATGTATAAATTTAAAGCAGATTTTGGATTAATAGATTTCTTCACTTGCAACGATTAACTACTTTATTCATACATAAATTATAATAAAAATAGCGATATATTCCATTTTATATATCTTATACTACTCCTATACACAAGATATCACAAATCTTAATGTAGAACTTAACTGGAATTTTGAATTACAATGAGTATTATTTTCTCATTTTTTCTCAACTATTTGTTTTATGGAATTTATCAATTTGGCTTCTGAACCATTCATATACATATACAAATAAGGGAACTGTCCATTATACTCGAACTTAATTTTTGGGTGTTTCTTATGATGTGTGAAAGGTTCTTAGCATAGTTTTGTTAAATTCCTGAGTGGTCAGTGTGGTACAGTTTTTGTTCATATGCGTGAACGTATCGAGTTGAAACTTACACCATGTGATAGCCACACCTCATATAGTGTGCACAATATAAGTTTCTCCTCATGGTAGGTGAATACTCAAACGAAATCTTAAAAAGTTTCATGAAATTGGGAATAGTAATCCTTAAACAACAATTCACTTGATATTATTTAAATTTTGTTGTTCGCATTTCTTGCAATAATTGGCACCATTAATTCTTTATCGAAACAGTTGTTCTCATGAATAGTTTGAAATTTGTATTAAGTTGTAGTTATCAATTATTTACAATAGTTTTTTACAATTGTTTAAAGATTTTTTGAGCGAAAACAAAATAATTTGTATACAGAACAATATTAAAGGAGCGTGGGCGGAGCCCCCTAGTTCTTTATTAAAGGGTTTTTTTTTTGAGTTGCATAAAGTTAAATCAATATAAAACTTAGAAATACATATATATTTTTTTAAAATTCATGAAACGGAAAAAAATTTAATGACTTTAATCTTTAAATATCATTTCGGCCATATAGATCAATGACTCCGCCAGCCCATAAAGCTTGTGGAATATCCTCACTGCAAATGCGACAATTCGGCTTATTTAAGTACAACAGCTAAAAATGATCTTATTCGGAGAACAAAATTTTGAAATTTGAATAAGTTTGACGAACGGATCCAAGGTAGATAGGTAGGTAGGCTAAGGCGGCAGTTGGAACTTAGCGTTCCAACTCACTTAGGCCAACAAAATGCCCTTTGTGAGTAAGCTAAAAGGATATTGAATACACGTCCAAGACCATTTTAACGTGGGGTCCGAACCTCACAACCTCTGGGATGAGGATAGAAACCATTTTCGAGGCCGCTGAACGGAATCAAAATTTTGATAAAAATTTCAAAAATTTTCAAGCATTGAACATCCATAATGAAATGTCAAATCGAAGAATTCGAAGGCTGTGAGACCCAAACGAAAATGTATAGTATAGTGTGGGACATCTGCTATTTTCGTTGTTAAACACTCATAATTAGTGCTGCAGCGTACTATGAAAATAGTCTTTCTGTCAAAAAAAACATAGTTGGGGCCCGTGTCGAAGAGTCCCCGGGAACAAGGAAATGTCATCGTAAGTAAGATTTAAACCTTGCTAGGATTGTTTGAGTCAAACTTTGATCCACGCTTACAAGATTTAAGCCACGGTTCCAATGTATATAAGTTCCTATAAGTCCTACAAGGACTAGAGGGCCGTCACAAATCTCCTTTATTGTTGGCAACCGCCAGACATTTGGTTAATTTTGTGCCAGTTCATTCCTAGACCTTCCAATTCCATATCAACTTGTCTGCGTCATGTGCGATCTGGCCTGCCATTGTGTCTTTTATGTCCTTGGTCAGTGAGTGGCCTAACCATGCCCATTTACGTTGATGTGGAGTATTTTGCGCAGACATCGATTGATAAAGGATTGAAGGGGTTAGCATTCCATGTTTCGATCCGTATAAAATAATCGACATTATATTTGAGTCAAAAATTTTAAATTTCGTTCAAGTCGAGAGCTGATTTGACTTTCGACTTCCTCGGTTCCCATTTGGGCGATACATATTATTTTTCATACATATATGAGTATCATTTGTATAGTTTTCTTGGAAAATATACAATCAAAAAAACAAACAGAAATCTCACCCTCTATGTCGGTTTTCCTTGTTCTGTATGCAAGTAGAGTGACGTCACGGTAGTTGCCATGGCAGTAGCAGTCTCCAAATAAATGTTCTTTTGAGGGCATTCTACGGGAGCGTTAAAACATACTGCATCTTATTAGTGCGGCCTTAGGTATGCAAGTTCAACTTTAACCACATACAAGATCCAAGAATACCAAGTACGCACCTACCTTATTTTGCTGACCAGAAGAAACCTTCAATGCCGGTTGGGGACTGTCGAGCAACAACTCGGCAGTGAGACATTAGGCAGATTTTTTTACGAGTTTCATATTGGAACAAAAACATACTATGTAGCTATGAGACTGTGAGACAGCATTAGTCGATTTTTTTCTGAAATTTTGATGGATTGCATATTGGATCAACCATGGTATGTAGCTATAGCGCCTTCTGCCAGGTGATACAAATAAAAATCTACAGAATACCTGCGTCCTCTATGTGGCTGACGTCTAAGCCATAGCAGCATCTACGCAGACCTCCTAAGCTACCACCCTTACTCACTTGCCCATGTTCCACATTGCGTAGGAGATGCCGGAGATTCCACACAATTACTGCCAACATGGTCAGAAGGACAAAAGAAATGGATATTGAAACAGACAGGCAGTCTGTTTGAACGCCTAGACATTGGAAAGCTTAGGAGCTACACTGTTAATCCATCTGTAGGTGTGTGACTCCACACTCCTTAGCAACTCGATTAGGCTTAGATTATGCTCTCCTGGGGATCGCTCTGCCCGTTTATAATTCTTTATTTTCTTTTCGCACGCCGTTTACTTTTAATGACACAGTTTTTCTCAGTGTACTGGCATAAATTTACGTCAATATTCCAGTGAGTGGACAGCATAAGGTGTAACCTGCATTAAAATGTTACTTAAACAGTCTGGGCCTGCCAACCTATATATACTCCATAGGAACCATCTACATATATCAAAGGCATAATGATTTATACGGAAATTCGTAGGACGACGACTGTTCAGCCCAAACGCTTAGCAATGGACTAATAGGCGCTACAGTTGCCTTGAGCTTGGTTGCCCCACCAACAGTAGCCGTTGCAATGATGCGCCCAGCGTGTGACATGCAACACACAAATGCAAAAGTGAACAATTATGGCAACAAGTTAATTACGCAGACCAATAGACAACCAACAAACAGCAACAACAAACACTCCACACTCTGAACCCAAAAACGAAAGACTCAAAGGAATTGTTGCAAGTTGTAGCAGCTGCAACTGCAACTGCAACTTTGTGTGTTCACAATGTCTGCGTTAATTTAATTTATGCAGACGCAGCACAGACCAGGCAACAACAAACTGAATAATTTAGCCAAAAATAAGAAAAAAATTTTATCAGCAATACAGATTTGGTCAATTGCAATAGCCAAACGGGTCACATATCAGGGTAATGCCAGAACTACGAGCTTAAAGTGTGGCCACAACCCGAAAAGGCGTCAATCGAATGCGTTATTTTCTAATTGAAGGGTATTTATGTGGGGAAGGGGCGTGATAGCCAACCTAGATAACAAGTTAGTGGGAAAACATTAAGTTAAAATAATAAGCTGCTCGAAATAGTCATTCGTTTAATAGAAGAGTATTTAATTTGAAGGAAATTAATTTTATCAAGCTTGGAAAAAGTTAATAGTCGCAGGAGGCCTAATTCGCAGAATAAGGTGTGTGGGATAAATCCAAGATTGACAATTTGAAAAATCTTGTTTGCTATTATGCTGTCATGGTGGGAAAGAACTTTTTTCTTTGGCATATGTGATTTATTTGCTTTAAGTTAGCATCGAATTTGATTTGAGCCTAGGATGACCGGTAAAGTCCCTGGAAGTTTTGTGTTGCATTGAATGCATGATGAATATAGGATGAAGGTCAAAAAATTAAAAAAAATGCAAATAGATTCCAGGCACCTCAAAATTCGTCCTGGCTTTAAGAGCTACGAATAAGTTTATGATCGGTTACTGATCTTTTTTGTTCAAGCTAATCGGCATTTAGGCCATTGGTTAAACAACTAGCTAGTGTGCCTCTTAGCACACAACTATGAAGATATGCCCTGCAAACTCGAGTTTGTCATCACTTATGACGCAAGAGAATGCCTATTGTTAGGCTAAATCACCCCCGTGAGGTGGCGGATTAAGAATATCCACCTCAGTGTTCCTCTGCTCGTCGTAAAAGGCGACTAAAGGGGGATCGTCAGTAGCATGGAGAGATGCTTTGCTTGCACAATGACAGGGAAAATCTTTGCTACATCGCCTTATGGCAGATGAGAAAAGATGTCATTTACAAGAGGTGTCTGAAGTGTGAGAGCGGAAATGGGTGCACATTCGTCCGGAGATTGGACAGGCATATGATTGATACACGGATGGTCATTTATGGGACACCAGTTCCCGGGCATTCGATGCCAAAAACTGGAGGAATTCCTCAATCCGGGTCTGTCGGGACAAAATGGGGGTATACCGAGCCCTTAATTCGGTACCACGGGTTGAGTACACGTTCCAAGCATACTCATTGCGGTTGGCCCCTTCGGGGGAGTATCGTGGTGGCTGTGATTGAAACCTACATCGCGGGTAGAGTCAGCTTGGCTCGGCGTGGTGTTGCTTTCTCAACCGGGTGCTGTTAGCCATAAAGCAGAAGAGATGCTAAATACATCTCACCTCTTACCGAAGGAAAATGCATGCCCGACAGCATGCTTTCATAGGTACCAAAGAAATATCAGTCTCGGCTCAATGCTCTGAGGGGCGTTAGTTTGCCGCATTAATCTAGACTCATTGTGTTATATGTTGCATATTTGAATGTTAGGCTAAATCGATATGTATCATCAATACTAGGCCATTTTGAACCAATACTACGCTTTCGGAAATAGTAGAACCCTTCCTCTACAATGGCTGCGTAACCTGAAGCACTGGCACAGCGCAAAGGACATTGAAACCCGCATCAAAAAAGCCCATCAAATGTTTAATACAGCTTATGAATATATGGAGGTCGTCCTCACTTTCCAGGTGAGCAAAGATGAGAATTCGGCAGTCATAACATTATGTTTATTCACCTATATGGTTCCGAAATCATGGAATGCAGCCCCAGGCCTCCTACAGCGCCTACAGACTTTGTTTAACCGCTGTTTCAGGTCTCATACCTAAAATGCACTGGCCTAACGATATCACGAATGAGAGATTATAGTCGCTGACTAGACAAACACCACTACATCTTGATCATCCTGATGCGCAAATGGAAATAGATCAACCATACAACTTTGAAAAGATCAGAACGATATTGCAAGACGTGACATTGATTGAAACCCTCAAAACAGTCGCCAGAGGCCGCATTGGAGCCACTTGGAGACGGCACCTGGGCAATGAGATTGAAAAAAGTGGGTTCGAGTCGGAGTAAAGCTAAAAAATTGTTATTAAACCGAATTGCATTTAAGAATTTTATTTAGATCCTATGCTCCTCACAAGAGTAAAAGAAACCACGGGAAAGCCAAAGAGCCATTGACAACTACTTTGCTGGCTGACGGACTCACCGGTTTTTCCACTCGTAACCAGCGTATACAGGGTTTGGTCATAGGGGGAGTTTTTTACTTCGAAGTGTTTATATACCAGAGGTTGCCAGAACTTTTGGGGGATGACCGCACTTGCAAGCCCGCCGTGGATTCGCCACTGCTTCCAACTATTGTTTTGGAGCATACACAGCTGCGTAACTATCTTTCTATTAGAGAACAATGTTTCTCCGTTCATTATTCATGCTGATGCGCTCTCTAGCGGGCAATTTTGGAAATTTCACGTGGGACCTATTGTTTCTCTTGCTCCACTTCGCGGTCCATTTTGGAGGGTTAATGCTTTTCCAAAGCTATTTATTTTTCTTTTTTTTCCAAAGCTAAGGGAGCAGGGGTCCGAGTTTGAACAGAAACACGGTCATCATGCGAGAGACGTGCCATGCTAATTTCTGATTAAGAAAAAGTATAGAAAGGGCTAGGCTAGTCTAAAGTTTTATGAGAACGCTGACATATTAAGGAGATCGGAAAAAAACTTATCATAGGAAGTCAGACTTCAAGCCCGAAAAATAATTGCACTCTGTGTGGCTGTTACTCATCATTGATGTACTCTCTGGTCGTTATGGGTCTAGATAAACTTTATTTTTTGTAACGTCACACATCTGGCTTTCTAAATAATTTCCTAGCTCCTTAGTTCTAGTTTGTATGGCCAAAATACGAAAAACTAAAAAAATTGGTAGTAAACGTCGTTATAAGTGGATCATGAATGCAATATTTTAGGAAGAGCTGTTTGAATCGACTCACTGACAATTACATTTGAAAGAGTAGGCAGAAAGTAGAGCCTTTGCATCTCACGACTTAAAACCATGACTTAATTTACCGTCGAAATTTATCTATCTATCTTTTCTATCGCACCAGAACTAAATACTAAAAAAAAAATTAATTAATTAATTCAATAAAAAGGTCAGAGAAAGTGAAAACGTTCGGGCGGATTTTGTTCGGGCTGTAAATGTCGAAAATGCCTCAAATTTAAATAGGATCTAGGAAGGAGGATTCCAAAACCTATTGCATATTCTAGATTTCAATTTTTATACAGGGTTCCTAAAGTTTTGGCATATTTAGAGATTTCCATTATTTTTTTTTTATTTTTCCATCATTTAAAAATATTTTACCGTATCCGTTACAAAATTTGATATCAGCAGAAATTTTGAAACCATATACGATATACCTTTCTTTTTCTGGGGAACCCGCTAAATTCGTATCCCAAACATCATCTGGAGTATGCCGTTAGAATATACCTAACTTTAAATTTGCCAAAAAGGAACTAATTTGTCTTGCATAACTAACATGGAAAAATAAATTATCTCACATTTTAGTTCTGCGAATTGCTCCGATTGTCTTTCTTAATTACAGTTCAATCAACAATTTTTTAAATTAAAATTAAACGAAATTTATGAATTCCAATTTTGCAATCTCTTTGATACTTTTAGCAACTGCATTTAGTGGTTTTCCCATTAATTATTTGGTTTTTCTTTACGGCTATAAATTTTTACATTAATGTTCCTTTTTTTAACATCTGCGCAAAAATTTGTATTTAGCAAAACGTAATCAAAGTGGCGCTAATTAGTTCGAGTCGTTTGGATAATTGCAAATTAAACGCGAACTTAATTGCGCCGACACACGAGATATACAAACACACACACACACACAGGCACTCGAATAATTACATATGTATATAAAAAAATCTTAAACATATGTGTTATAGTATATAAAACGCTTTACACACTTGCAGTTGCAATTGTAGCTTGCACGTCACAGTGAGCTGAGCGATTTATTCATACACTTTTAACATTCAAACTGTGTAAGTTAGATCTAAGAGGTCATATTTTTTAAAATTAAAGACATATTAATTATTGTTGTATGAAAAATATGATTGGCTTAAATAAAGGTCAGATGCTGCGAAAGTTAGTTATGGCATTGGCTAGCACTCACCCAGTCCACAATAGGTGTTTTCAATGATTTCAGAAATATTAAACAAATATTTCCTAAAACACCAAGCAAGAAATTCAAAACTGTTCGGATTTTATTCCAATTGAAAAAAGTATAAGATAGTACTAAGCAATTATTAGATATAATTAATTAACAGATATACAGATAGGTTTAGTTGCACCGGTTGACCCCTGGGGGGAGAAATACCTTGAAAGTAGGAGAAAAATGACCTGAAGAGAAGTACGGACAAAATTTGAAATAAAAACAAAGTTAAAATCATGTACGCTGAGTAATTGATTCTGATAGTATATTTTGCATTCTGCTAATCTGTTTTTGGCTTCTATTGCTTTCGTTTTATGTCAGTTTAAATTCAGTTTTTAGTAAAATATTAGTTTTTAGGGCATTTCTCAAATTTAATAGAAAGTAAAAAAACTACACTTGCTTGCTTCCCAAGTTGTCAATAAATGTTCTATTAAAAATCAAAGATGCCTATCAATTATTTCAGAATTCTTAGAGAAAAAATTTGATCTTAATTTCAGTTCATATTTGCTCAAAACAAGAATTTTGCAAACTGGAACTTATTTTTCGTTCTCTATTTTCCTTAAATTAAAAATTAAATACTCGTAATCTTAGCGTTTAAGATTAAGCATTCATAAAATTAGCACGAAATGCGTTTTAAGTGTAATTCAAACAATTCCAAAATTGAAATTTCTTTCTTAAGAGCTATACTGTCTTAAAATAATCCATAATCGAGTTATCGATAACCAAATAATTATTACATTTTCCTTTGTCAAGGCATATTCCCCAAACAAAAAATATATATTCGAATTGTATTGGTTGGATGTGCAAAAATATTTTTTTAAGGTACTGCAATTGTGATGATGATCATTCTTATTTCTGGAAATATTTGTACATTTTTGTTAGAGGTTCTTGTTGCGTTTTTTGACATTTTATTAATCATAGAATTTAAAAGTGACCTACACTTTTATGAGAGTACACAAATAATCATAACTTCTCGGAATTCAACGATAACTAACTTTAAACTTCTCCTGAAAGTTTGTTTTGTCATTTTGTGATAAGTTTTATAAGTATCAATGAATACTATGAATCTCATCTTAAGCTACTTAAGATCTTGCAAGTAAGATTTTTGACTTGCTTTACCAATTTTTGGAATGGTAGAGGCTTTGTTTTTATAGTTTTTTCTTTTAATTATATAATATATGTTTCTGAAAATAATATTCATGTAATGCAAATAATTAAAAATACATACTATAAATTTTTATGAATTGCAATTTTTAAAATTTCGAGATATCATTTGCTAGTTTTTTGAAAACCATATACATATAATAATTCTTAAATCTGGAAGTAGTCACGATTTCTTTATAAATTAAAAAAAGAATTGTCGCTTAAAATATATTTGAAAAAAGTAACAGTTTGTATCTTATAATAATCAAAAAAAGTTGGCTTAAATATATTTAATTTCTTTATAAGATATGTCTTGTCAATAAATAGTCACCCTTACATTTTTGAATTATCGGTAAATCGATATATAATCGGAATTTGCAAAAAAACAAAATAGCAATAATGCTAATATTGGCTAGTAAGCTACCATATATCTAAAAACTACTCTCAAAAGATCGCTTTCAAAGCACTTATTTTTTTTGTAAGTTACATTTATAATACAACATTTTGTTTAAATTTAAATTTTTTAACATAAAGTATTAAAATTAATAATATCAGAATTGATGAATGGACGCGAAAATTTAATTTGTTTTTTATTTTCAGTAAATTGTAATGTCACAAGTGGCACAGATACTTTTACATTTAAAAAGGCGTTAAAAAAATATTTGGCAAGTTGTTTTATTTCATAAAATAAAAAATATTTAAATATATTTTTTTTTTACAAGATATGGCAATTTTATCAAATTATTTAACCCAATATTTTACATATTCATTAACTGACTAATTACAATATATTATTGAGTTTAGTCTTTACAGATTTGAAACTAAGATATTCATCCTTAATACATTAATAAACATTTCTACATAATGGGATAACGACAGATAGCCAAACATTAAATTGTATATTCAATTACGAGAATGTTTTTTTTTAAATTTTATTATCACATAAATCTTATTTGAAGATTATTTATATAAACTATTTTAAACACTCATAGTTCCTATTTTGAAAGATTTAATAAGAAATCCGGAAATAAGATTTTAATCAAGTTTTTTTTTTTTAAATGGTCCGAAAAAAATCTTATTTCAAGATTGATTGTAATATTAGTTATTAAGTTTTTACTATATATGAAGATTTTTCAAAATTAGAATAGATATTTTTATAATGATTGCACCCATTCTAAGTTCGAGTATTCTGATTTTTCAGATTTTAATTAGAAATGAATTTTGATTTTTTGCCAAGATTGTTAAAAATCTATAAAATTAAAAAGAAAATGACTATTTTTTAAAATCGTTTTCGAGCAACGATTTTCGACTTTTTATAGTCCAATATATTGCATCGAAAATTTTCATTTTACATTTGTTTATCTAACCCGTTAATTCCAAACATATAAATTTTTGAATATATTTTCAATAAAAAATAGGACAAAACTTTACAATCATTCAAGATATGTCATCCATAATTTTTAATTATCATTAAATTATAATTGGAATTAAAAAATTACATATACCACTATTGGCTAGTACCAAACAACTAAAAACCGTCGAAGCTCAAGAGGTCGTTTTAACAGATTACATTTATGTTCTATAAGTATATTTATTATTAAACATTTTCTAAAATGAAATTTTTAACTAAAATATAAAATGAATAATAACGAAGTTTATGATGCATATTTTTTACACCCATCTTAAATTTTTTAAAAACAAAAAATTCTGTGATATACCTACTATTAATTAAAGTACAACCATTTTTCAATATTAAATACAAAATTAAATATACAATTTTAAATTAAAAATAAAAAAGCTGAAGAGATCGTTTTAAATCGCTTATTTTTACTATAAGTATTTTTAAAATTAAAATTTTTGTAAAAATTGAATTTATCAACTAAAATTTAAAATGAATAAAAGGATTTGATAAAACATTTTTACGTTAATCTAAAATTTTTTTCAAAATTCAAAATATATTTTTTTTAATTTTAAATTATTTTTTTTTTCTGTATTTCTTCTTACTTAACGTAAATAAAAAATGTTTTTTTTTTATAAATTCTTAAACATATTTTTTATATCAAATAAAATGTGTAAAATAACATTTAACAACATTACGTTACCTGTAAACAAAGTTACATAGCATTAAACTTTAAATTTCTGAGTGTACGAATAAATCGCTGGCTAACTGTAAGTATTTGTTTATCTATGTATCTAAGTATTCATGCAGTTTAAGTTGGAGCCAGCTGCATGGCATGAGTTTGCACAGGTTCAGTCACATTTAAACGTCGACTTGGTAGATGTTTTGTTGTTGTTGCAGTTGTTGTTTTAGTAATTTGTGTTAATTCCATGAAATACAATTAAGTTGTGTTGAGTTAAATTGAATTAAATAACGCTTTAATCGAATGTTTGTGCAAATTGCGCTCTTAAATGAAATGCAGCTAAAATAGAGATGTTAGGAACACAATAAAACAAAAAACCAGAATTGTTTAACAACTAATAAAAAAAAACTGAATGCACATACCAGTTTATTAATATATACCCTAGAGGAGGGTATATTGGCTAATATGTGAAGTCTAACAATCAGAAGTGTAGTCAATTTTTTTAAAATCGAATTTTAGTAAATTTTTTTGAAAATATAGGGTGGGCCATCTATTGGTTCTCCTGATTTGAAACCTACGCGTCCAAAGTACATAGATGCAGCTCGATATATCTCCAGGTCAAAAATAATAAAATTTTGGTAATGTATCTGACATCTCGTTTGTTAACAAGCAAATCAGCAGATGGCTGACCTTATATAATGTTTTGGTTTTATGAGGATCTGCGTACTATTCTATATTGGCTAAAATATGAAGTCTCACAGTCAGAAGAGAAGTCAGTTTTATATGTCAAAATTGATTTTTCGTTTATTTTTTGCAAATATAGGGTGAGCCATCTGTTGGGTTGGTTGTTAAGCACTCATGATTCGGAACATACCCATCAGGATAGTAGATGCTGTTTGACATATCTCCAGGTCAAAAATAATAAAATTTTGGTCATGTATTTGACATCTTGTTCGTTAACAAGTAAACTAGCAAATGGCTCACCTTATATAATGTTTTGGTTTTATGAGGATCTGCGTACTATTCTATATTGGCCAACATTTGAAGTCTCACAGTCAGAAGAGTAGTCAGTTATTTATGTCAAAATTGATATTTTGTTAATTTTTTGCAAATATAGGGTGGGTCATCTGCTGATTGGTGTTGTTAAATACTCATAATTCGGAACATATCCATCCAATAGTAGATGCAGTTTCACATGTCTCAGGGTCAAAAATGCTAAGATTTTGGTCATGGATCGGCGTTGTCCGATTCGTTAACAAACAACAAAAGAGATGGCCCACCTAAGATACTGCTCTGGTTTTATGAGGAATCTGCTTATAACTTCTTATAATAGGTTTACAAATATGTATCTTGAAGCTTTTTAAATTTTTATATTTTAATATTGTTAAAATATCCGAAAATAAAATGTTGGTCTCTGCTAGGCACTTTTTATACACTCTATAATCCCATAGAAATTTTCACTTGTACTAAGAGTGATATCACCTTTGGCTTTATCAAAGTTAGCTTCTTTTTTATTGTTATACTCTTTATTTTTGTTGTTGAATTGTATTCGGTTTTGTGAAACTAATCAAATCAAAAAGGGGCGTAATTAAAATGCAGTCTTTTTATGTCAGCGTTAATTAGTCGTTTTAATTAATGATTATTAATAAGCCTCCAGCATGACTCCACCACCACAACCGACTAGCTAGCTCGAGCTCACCGATCCAGTCCAGTCCAGTCCCCCAACGTGCCTTGATTATTATGCAAATTAATTGTTAGTCCGGAGCACAACATTTTAAGAACTACTACCTCGAGGTACCCACTGTTTAAAATGCATACAAAAAAGGCCAGCCAGGGAGCTGGAAAATTATAGCATGCATCTGAGGTTTCGAGATGAATGAGTTGGTTACACCTATGGCCAGGCCAGACCATTGATTATCTGCTGCTAAGGGGCGGTCCCCAAATGGTTCTACAGCTAAACATGATTATCACAGTTCCACCTTATAATGAGTAATTACATGCAGTTTGCGTGCAGTTTGTTGTTTGATAGCAGATCGTAACTTTTTTGAAGCACTGTATACAAAATTAAATTCAAAAAGCTGGTAATCGAATTAACTAAATTCGTGTTATATGAATGCTATCATAAATATTCCAATTTTATTAATTATCATACATAATTCACATCTAAAAAAATGATGCCATATACTACACCTACATAGTATATACAATGTGTATGAGCTACACTGTTAAAAAAAATACAAACCTAAATTAAGATTTTTAGCAAGCTTGATTTTAATTCGTAAAATAAGATCAAAATCGAATCTTCTCTACACTAAGTTTTTAAAATAAGAAAAAACAACTTTTTAATTAAATGAAAATCTTAAATTAATAAAAACGGTAGCAAGCCTAAATATGACGGAAAATTCTTAAAACAACAATTTTTTGAATTCATTACATAAACGAAATTTTTAAAATTAGAAAACATTTTTAAATAATATGAAAAATCTAAAATTAAGAAAAATAGTTATTAAACCTAAACTAAGAACAAAAATTCTTAGAGCAAGATAAAATATTATTAAAGTTTTCTTACATTAACGAAATTTTTAAAATAAGATAAATAAATATTTTAATATTAAATGAAAAATCTAAAATTAAGAATAAGAATAAGAGTTATCAAACCCACAAACAACGATTCGAAAAAGCAAGACATAAAAATCCTGAAATTTTTTTAAATTAACCAAAATACAACTTTTTAAATTAAATTTTTAACTTATAATTAAAAATTAAAATCAAGATAATTAGCGTTTTCGGCACTCTTTATTTTTATTTGTTAATAATAAAAAGAAGAAGTAATAAAATACATTAAAGTAATGCAAAAAAAAAATTATTTAAAAGGTTATAAGCAAAAGAATCTTGAATCTGCATTAAAATTACTGAATAACGAAAAAAAATATCAGATATCAAAAGTAAAAAATGTTATTATGGATAGACTTAAAATTTGTTTAAATAATAAATTAAAGTATATATTAATTAATTTTAATTGAATTAATAAATCTATAAGTATTAGAGGTAAAATTAGTTCTTAACAAAAGGACAAACAAATTGGAATAAGGTTAAAACTTCTGAATTAGAATAAACTTTTTTTTTTAAGTCAACTTAAAATATTATACAATAAAAAATGCTAATATCAAGACCGAAAATCCTAAAGATAATAAAAAAATTTTGGATAAATTAAAGAAAAATTCTTAAATTCAGATTTTTAGGGGTTTTTTACTTTTAGTGTATATATATCAGAGCTCAAAAAAGACTGTGGATCCGCCATTGAGTGAATTTCTAGTACCCACATGAAGACCAATTAGCTTAAGTTGAGTGAAAAGAATATCGTAACAAAACTGAAATGTTTTTGTCCAGATCTTGTTTAGATGAAAAGGCTTGAATACTTATATGATGAAGATTTATCAAATGCATATACTTAAAAAAGTGTCCGTGATCTACAAATCTACTTTATCTATGCAAGCAGACCAAAACAGATCTTTAAGCTAATATTAAGTATACTGGAAAATTTAAATATAACTCATAATTTATTAGCAATCTAAATTACTATTAAAAGACGACCGATAAAATTCTTAAGATAGGATCAAAAAACTTGAAACTTAAGGCAGGACTACAAATTATTCTAATCAAAACATATCATTTTTTAAATAATATTAAGTTCTGAATAAAGAATGATAAATTTATTCGATTCCGATTTTTAGTATCATACTAATTTTAAAGCATTATATAAATTACCAGCCGGAATAAAAATTTTTATAGCAAAACCAAAAATTCTTTAAATAATATTAATTTCTAAGTGAAGTTTACCAAATTTATTAGATTCCGATTTTTGGCATCATAAAATTTTAACCTTCGCCAGAACAAATCATTAAAATAAGACAAAATATTGTCCAAACTTTACCAAATTTTTTAAAAAAATTTCTTCACTTTGGAGTTTATTTTTTCTAAAATACGATTATAAGACATTATTGTACGTAAATTAAGTAATAGATAGATAGTTAATAAATTCTAAGATCGTAACTTTTTATTTTAAAGATTTTTATAGTCTTATTTCACGATAAGGCGTTGGTAAATAATTATAATTTTATTTTAAGCCGAAATGTTTTTTTTTTTCTGATTTTTTGGTCTTGAAAAAAGCTATTTTAGAAATGAACACAATTTTTTTTTAATGAGTTGCCAAATTCTAAATTTGAGAGTGTTTTGGTCAAGAATTTAGAGTTTTTTATGTTTTAATCTTAAAAAATTGTACTTTATTTTGGTGAATAAACACAATTAATTCTAAAATAAAAATTTTAGCATAATAAAATTTAACAGAAAGCCAATTATTATGTTAAAATTATTTAAAGCATTACCAAACATATTTCATCATTTAATGACTCTAATTAGGAGAATTTTTCTATAATTTATTATTAAACAAGATTTTTATATAAGCTTCATTTAGTTCTTATTTTTAAGATTTTATAGTTTAATAAGAAACCGGAAAGCAAGTTTTCGACTAAAATTTTTATTAATTTTTTCTAAATGATCCGCAAAAAATCTGTTATTAAGTTTTATTTTGGAATGATATTTAAACTATTTACATTCTATGGTCTAATTATTTAGTTTTTCAGATTTTCCATTCTGAAAATTAATCTTATTTAGATTGTTAAGAAAGAAAAAAATGTAATTTTAAAAATTTTTTCAACTTTATTATTTTTTAAAATCTGAATTTATATTTATTACAATTATATATTATATACAGTCCCATATATAACACGAATTAAATTGTATTTATTAAATTTTTATTATATTTAAAAATATTTCAAAAATTGCAATCAAGATTATATGTAACAATTGTAGACTTTCAAGCTCGAATATTCTAATTTTTCAAATTTTTAATTTTAGAAATAAATCTTATTTTTTCTTCAAAATTTTTAAAAATCTACAATTTAAATTTTGATCTTTTTTGAAAGATTATTATTTAAAAAAAAAACTGAAACTTAATTTGGTATCGACTTTCGACTTTATTGAGTGCCGCATTTGCTTTTTAAATATTTTTATCTTGAAAGAAATCAGTCTATTCTAAATATGAAACCAATTGATTTTAGAATAAGCCAGAAAAATCATTTTTCAAGATTGTTCATAATCTATTATTACGATAAGTTTTTTTTGTATTTGTTTTTTCGAAATTAGAAATATTTTTTTACGATTATAGACTTTTTACATTGTATTCTCATTTGTCAGATCTTCAATTTTAGAAATTAATCATATTTTTCAAGATTGTTAAATATCTAAACTTTTTACATTGTATTCTAATTTTTGATCTTTAATTTTAGAAATGAATCTTATTTTTCAAGACTGTTTAAAATCTAAAAAAATAAGATAAAATTTGAAGATGTTTAAAATCTGAAATTAAAATTGGTAACGGTTTTCGTCTTTTGACCGTCCCATATGAAGCTTGATTATTTTTATTTTCCAATTTTTGGCCTTAAAAGAAATCAGTCTATTCTAAATATCAGAAATTTGTAATCCCTTTAAGATTTTGTTATTAATGTGGCTTAAGTGTACACGATTTTTTGATGAAAATTTTAAAAGCTAGTTTGTTTTTTCTCTCAGTGCATAAGTATGCGAAAGAGAAATCAGCAAGAGAGCGCTCGCGCCTCTAATTAACATATTTAATTTGTTTCTAATTTATTCATAAATTTATATTTGTAGCATCTCAGCTCGACTCAGTTCCAATTCCCAGTCTCACTCCTAACCAGATTTTCATGAGTTTTTTTTGGACCATTAGCTGCATTACTTTTTAGCATCCTCCACCAACATCATCTCCGGACAACGTTCAACGGCCGCAAATTGATTTATGACACGGCGTCTGATTAATGGCGGCTCAGGGCAGTCTCCAAAAGACTATCGAACTGGCTGTGAATCAGTTTTTTTTTGGTTATTATATTATAAGGTAGGTGTTACGCATATTAGATTCGAAATATTGTAACCATTTATTGTTTCAAGCTGAGCTTAAGTATATAATTTGTGGGAATTAGTTCTAGCGCGTATTTCATTGTCTCTTTGTAGGTAAGACTAATAATGAAATGGGTTGGGGTGCTCTATGGTTTCTCATTTTGAGCTTGTTTCGTGTAAGCTTATATAAGTATTGCATAAAAATAAATCTTAAAATAGAAAATATGCATCAACCGGGAATCGAAACTGTGGTCTTTTGAGGACTTGGGGCTATGAGCCCAATAAGCAGCTGCTCTTTTATCTAAGCCTTTGCTCCAGCGTTGATAAGATTGGATGCAAACAACCCACTAAAGAGAACGAGCTGAGGATCTATACTGATGGTTCGAAGATGGATGAGGGCACTGGAGCAGGCATCTTCTCTAAAGAATTTTCGAGGAAGATTTTATTCCGTCTCCCCGACTATTAAATCGTTTTTCAAGCTGAGATATACGCAGTCTGGCAAGCGGCTAGACACTATTGGAAGTCCAAGGAACATCGTAGTTCTTGTCGATAGTCAGGCTGCAAATAAAACTCTGTCATCGCATACCATAAACTGATCCGTATCAGGACGCTAGCGTTCAACCGTATCCATCACCACTCAATAACCCTCTGCTGGGTCCGATTCGCTCAGATGTCCCTGGTAACGAGGCGGGGGATGAGTGTCGTCCGGTTGTCGCCTCGTCCGGTTGTCGCATCGTTCTGGCCGAGATCCGATCCAAAGCGAACATCTGTATTCCTGCGCTTCGATAAAAAAAGGGCTGGGATGGTGGTAGGCGATGCAACGGCGGCAATATAGCTGAGAGGTTGCACTTTCCCCATCACGATTTCTGACGCAGCTGCAGAGATGAGGGAGAGACAGAAAGCATCCAACACCTGCTATGCGACTTCCCGGCGCTTCTTAGGATACGAACCTAGAGTCTGGGTAAGCCATTCTTTGAGGATCTGGGTAGTCTAGCCCATAGAGGATCTGGCTGCTTTTGTCGAACTCTCAAAATGGCTTTGCAACATGGGAGACTTAGGTGTTTAGGGATGACCCTGCAGTTTTTGATCCTCCCTCTACAATCCCTCCCTTTCTTCAATTACTTTCCTCCCTCTCTTACAATTAGGCAACACAATGAACCTTATGGTCTCTGGGTGATCTCAGTCACTACCTGAGCTATCTATGCAACCTAACCTAGCCTTCTTCAGCGGCGATGGGACTTTGTTTCTGAGATCTCCTATATTCATGGTTCCATTAGAACGATCCTGTATATTGAAAAAAAGATTTGATATTTTTTGAGAATTTTTGCCATAAATACTAAAGCGATAATTTTGCAATTCTAGAATTCTTCACTGCCTTAATCCCTGCTGGACATAGGATCACCACATCCCTTCTCCAATGAACCCTATCATGTGCTATTTTTTTAAATTCCGAACGTCTTTTATTGAATTTATACGATTGCTTTGGTCTACCTCTAGAACGGCCCTTTCCATTTCGGATTCCATTCCACTTTTATCTATGGGGCCGTACCCGAACTACGTGATTCAATTTATATAATTTTTGAACACCTTCACCCCTTCACAGTTGTCTCATAGTCATTCCTAAGACGTAGAAACATTTGGAAATTTATAAAAACAATAAGTTAAAATAATGTCCATTATTGCTGGATCCGAATATTTTCCCCTGAATGGGTTTTGTGTTTGTTTGTGACTGATCCATTAAAACTTCTGTCGCCGAAGTTGTGCTCTTGCAGCGCTTTGAATTTATTTGGGGAGTAAAGGGGCGTTGTGGAAAAATTATTGACTTTATCTTTTTGCATAATATGAGAAGTCCAAGTGTCAAATTTGGTGATCGTAGCTCTTATAATATCAAAGATCTGGCCGTTCATACAGATGAAAAGACGGATCAAGATCATTTTCTTTAGTCTCAGGCGTCTGAACTTTATAAAACTAATAAGTAATAATTCTGGAACGAAATATTATTGATTTTCATTTTCAAGACCCCCCCTGAACGGGTCTCGAGCTATTATATTTACGTAGCTTGTGACCGATCCAGTGGAACTTCTTTCGGCCAATTCGTGCCCTTAAAGCGATTTAAAAATAAATGGGGAATAAAGAGGTGTGGCAGAAGAATTTTTGACTTTATCTCTTTGCATAAGATGAAAAGTGCACATATCAAGTTTGGCGATCGTTGCTCTTATAATCCTAAAGATCAGGGAGTTCATAAAGACGGAAGGATTGATCAAGCTTATTATTTGTAAGATCCCCCCCAACCCTGAACGGGTCACGTGCTATTATATTTGTTTGTGACCGACCCATTATAACTTCTGTGGCCGAATTCATTTCTTTACAGTGCTTTAAAATTATTAGAGAAGTAAAGGATTGTGGCAGAAGAATTTTTGACCTGATCTCTTTGCATACTATGAGAAGTGCAAATGTCAAGTTTCGTGATCGCAGGTCTTATAAACTCAAAGATCTGATACATACAGACGGAAAGATGGATCTAGCTCATTTTCTTTAGTGTCAGGCGTCGGCTCTACTTAATATAGTACTTTCCCTTAAACTGAAATATAATAATAATAGTCATTTCTCTGGCTCTATTTCGTCAGTCTCTCCTGGGTGAAGCATTGGGGATCCCTTTTATTAACTTTTCGAAGAGAACGAAGATCTCCAGTTTAAAGCCGAATCCGAACGGCGACGTCTTGGCTTTAAAATTCCAGATTTATTATTAATGCTTATACTGTTTGTATTTATTCAAGTGAAATTGCCTTTTAAATTAATAAATATTTATACATAAAATTTTCAATTTTCTTTAAATAACTTAGTCACTAAAAAAATTCACATTTTAAATGAAAACTTTAACTAAATTTTGTTTTTTTTTATTTTTTGATTTTTGCACTGGTAAAGTTAGGAAGTTTTTCAGAAGCAATTTTCACAATTTCAGCTTATAACATCACCGCTGTGTCCATTCTGACGTAGTAACTCTAGCTTCAGTTCATGCTCGCGAGCCTTCAGTCTAAGCGCGGCTATAGATGACGTACGCCGATCTTCCGGCGGAGTGGCCGTGTGACGTTGCGGCGAATGCGTGAGAGCAACCGGCGCAGTTTGCGTGGGTGAGACAGAAGCTGGCACATGTGGCTGATGTGTCAGTGGGAGTCCCACCAGCTGCTGTGGTGAAAGCTGTGCAGGTGGCGCGTTCGCTGGTGCTGACTGTGACGTCACCGAAACAGGTGATGTGGGCGGCGAGGCTATTAAATGATTGGGTGAATGCAAATCTGGTGAACCCACCAGCATGGGCGGCTTGGGTGCCACAGGCATAGGTGGTGCACGCTGCACCGCATTCATATTGGCCAGCAGCGACTGAAACGAGCTGGAGGGCGAGTACATGGAGGCCATGCCCGGCGGCAGCATATGCGGTGGTGCACTATATACCAGAAAGAAATAAGTTTCTAAGCCAACTTAAGGGTGCAAGGATTACTTACCGTTGAAACTGATTAAAGTATCCCGAGGGTAACATGGGTGCAGCCGTCAGATGAGGATAGCGAAAGGCAGCCAGGTTGGCAGGCGTATCGAATGGCTTGCGCAGCTGGAAGCCCAAGTGCGTGAATGGATTGGGCGGCAGTGCGGCGCCCACGACAGTTTGCATGGTGGCGGCGCCACTTGGCAAATATGGATTATAGGGATGTGACTGTGGTCCAACCTTCTCCTGCTTGCGCCACTTTGCGCGCCGATTTTGAAACCAGACCTATAAAGATACATTTTTTTTTATTATGAGTTATGTGGCAGCCAAGATGCAGTGAGAGATGCGTGTTTATGGAGGCTACTGTGTCCGCCGTGCTCAATTAAGGGGCGTTGTTATTGAAAACGCCCCTTTAATTAGTTTTTAACATAACAATCTTGGGACTTGGACTACACTGTGTCTGATTGGATAGCACTAACCTGGAGCCCCGAAGGTAAGAGAACCCTTTGCAATTACGACTAGAAATTTATGTAAACAAATAATCTTGTGGCTTGGTCTGGCAATTAAAAGTGTGGATCGAGGTAAAAAATTTGCTACCGAATGTTCTCAAACATGAAATTCATTAAGCAGAACATGCTTCTTTATTAATTTTGTTTAATGTTTTAGGGAAAGCCTTTATTTGCTTTTTATGACAGAGACAAAACGAAATGTGACAGTGTGGAACAAGTTTATTTAAAGGATCTATAATAAATTGCTTAACTAGGGAAATAATTAACATAGTAATATATTATGTTTACAATAGTTAAGAGACTTAATATGAATATAAGAATATTTAAAACTCATTTGTTTGTTATGTTTAACCCAATAAAAAAGTAATTAGCCCTAAATATAGTCTTATGTTATTATAATATAACACGGGTCTACAAATGTCAGGGTCATATCAGTTTTTGGAAGCTAAGGGTCATTTCCAAAAGTAATTTAATGCGTAGATTCCGAATCTTGGGTCAGAATTTGCGCATAACTTCAGGATTTTGAGATTTTTCAGGGTATGCACCCTGACAAACAGAATTTTTCCTACTTTGGAGGTTATGTACAGGCAAATAAAAAATGTGGTCTGTGTCTTCAGTTACATCATTTAGTAAAACTCTCACCCTTTAATTTAGAAGTTCAAGAGATCAATTATAATTTTTTTTTTTCAGTAAAGTTATATATATTCGAAGTTACAACATAAGTATATCCCCTTCTATGTCATCAGCACTTTAGCCTTTCAGATAATATTTTTTTTCTTTGTTATACATATCTATTGAAAATTTTCACTTCGTTTTGAGCGCACAACGACACTACAACAATTATTTAGCACCCTGTTTATTAACTTTAAGAATTAGGAAATAATTTCGTTGTCTCGGGCACATTTCCTCAAATATCTTAAAATTCTGACGTGATAGGCCAATTCTGATATCGGATCTCATACTCGGACTCTACACAGTAAATTACTTCGAAAATGACCCTTAGCTTTCCAATAACTAAGCCATGTTGACCTGTGTAATCTGCACCCTGTGCAATCTTAGAATTTAATGATTGAATTTAAATACAATAGGTAGTATGTTTTCCATTGTACAATTTTGAAAATTTTTTAAAATAACTTTCAAAAGTTTTTATTCCCTTTTGAAAGTAACTCGTAAAAACAGGTTTTGACTCAAATGATACAATAAATTTACTATGGGTGCAATGGTTTTCAAGTTACTGTAACAGTCAAAATGAAAAATGGCATTATGTCCATGGAAATCTACAGGTAGGAATCTAAAAGAAAGTTCTACTAACATAGTCCTTCTTATTGTACAAAATTGGCAAGTTTTTAAATCTTATTCTTTCTGAAGTATCGATGAATTTTTTATGTGACTTGTATAATACCTCAACAAGTTAAAAATCGAAAAACGTTCAATAGAAGTATTTAAACACTTTGAATAAAAGAACCTCCATCATTTAAGCTTTCACCATCCTAATTGAATATATATTTGTGCTTGCCAGAAAAAAATGTCTTAATAGAATGTATTTTATTCGTAATAAAATAAATATAGATATCTGAAAAAACTTAGCTTCAGTTGACGGTTTTTAAAGCAAAGCAAATTTCAAATGAAAAAGTTATCAAAAAAATATGAAGAATTTAATTTTTTTTTTAAATCATTGAGAATACTTTTAAGAAAAATATAAAACAAACAGGTCTGATTCTTCTATTCTACTTAAAAACTTTCTTTATTTTTGATTATGTTCTGAAAACAGTTGTCAAAGAAAAGTGATTTCATAGGGTGACTGAAAATTTTCCCCTAACTGACGAATGGTGGATATATTCACATGATCCACCGTGTGGGTCTTCCAAGAAGAACTTAAAACAATAAAAGTTTCTGGTGGCCTGTTACTTTGGAAAGTGTTTCTGAGAGGGTCGTAAAACGTTTAACTCTGGGAGGCATACAACAATTTGTTGGCCCAAAATTTTTCGTGAAATCTGAAAAAACCCACCAACGTCAGGCTATCTGTATCAATGCTTCAAGCCAGCTTCCACAAATCAGCTTAGCACTTAAAACGTCGAATTAAGTGGTTCATTTGTCGTATAGTCCTGATGATTTACCATCTATTTTATGCCTTATTTTTGTTACCCTAAGTTAAATATCTAAACTATAAAGAAATGAGCAACAGGCCTGAAGCTGAAAATATTTATTATTTCATCAATAAAACTTAAAGTTTAATGTCAGATGATGTCACTGGAAAGTATTAAACAAATCTGTGATTTATTTTTGTTTCCTTACAGCTTCCGAAAATGCTGGTCAAAATACTTTTTTCTGAGCTATCGATACTGAATAGATAAAAATTTTGAAAATATAGTTTGATAGTTTGAAAAAGTTTGTACGATCCAGTGATGCCAATTATTCGCTTCAAAAAAAAGCTAAACCTGATCGGTTTTCAAAAAAGGACATAAAAAGAGCTACAGAAAATAAGCCTAATGATAATTTGTGAAGATATCGTAACTAAATTTAACATTCGGAAGCTTTTTAGAGCTCTCAAGAACTCTACCAAATAATATCATAATTAAATGACTATATCATATAGGGTGGCTACCATAGGAGCAAAAGCTCAAACTTGTTCGCAATAAATAATCAAATCAATAATAAAAATTGTTTGGTACATAATTCCTTGTCCCTCGACTGTAACTCATTATTAAATATCTTAATGATAACGACAACACTCTTTAATTCAATATCAGAGTATGTATAATCGATACTACATTGCTGAGGTTTGCTTATATTTATTTTTTAATCGGAAATTGAGACTAAAAATTGCTAACCACAGCAAAATCGGCTAGATTGCTAGATATGGGCTGTTTGATATTTCTTCAACCTGAGGCATTTGAAAAAGGACAAATCTATCCGGAAAAAGGCTGAATTGGCATTACTGGTGTTATCTTAAGGAAGAGTATTAAAAAACTTTTCTTGCTGATAAATAGATTTGCTTTTTTTTTTTTGTATTAACGAAATACATTTTTTGTCATTACTATTTTAGGCTCAGATTGGAAACACATTCAAATTCGCTAGCTAGTGCTTTTGCGGGTACTAGACCAAGGCGAAGTTTGAAAAGATTACACCCTTACAATCTAAAAAATCAAAAAATTTTGTCAAAAATCACAAACTTGTAAATCATTTTTAATATTAGACATAATACCATAATACTGTTTAGCGATTAACTTACTTGTTTCCTATTGGATTATAATAGCCTTAATTTTAAATAAGCTGATTGCCTATATTAAAAATATACTTTAAGAAAAACTAGTTTAGGCAACATTTTTATTATAACTTCCCGAGATATTACTTTTTATGACTATTTTTTGTTTTTTTTATCAAAAGTCAATGTAAATCTATGAGAAATGCTACTGTTAAGCTTATATTTTGTGGTTAGCAGTATATTATGATATATTTTTTTAATATTTTGTAAACATTTTATGGATTAAGTGATTATGCCTGAAAACCGCAGATACATTAAAATTAATGTATAACAGAGATTTATTTTAAAGTTTTTTGTTTTGTAAATATTTTAAAAGTTGGCAAAGCTGATATTGCAATGGTAGCCATTTACTATAATAAATTTCCAATTCCTATAACAGGTTCAAAAAAAAAAAAAAAACGAAAGAATTCGTTCAAATGTCATTCCAAATTTGCTTAGGTTAATGTGGTTACTAGTCATGGAACAGTCCAGACGCGCTTAGGCACAAGAAGGCATTTTGGAATGCCACAGGTAACACTGTCTAAAAGAGCTGACCAGAGATGCCTTTATATCTGCGTTGACTCTCAAAATATGGTAACTAACTGAAAAGTGTAAATTTTATACTTTATAAGAAACTAAGATATTTCAGGGGAAGTTAATGAGAGCCGCAGGAACTTCACCTATATATTAAATAAACAGCCACTGTTCAAATGCAAAAAGGTTCAACTACAAATTAAATGACTTAATTTCTTTTAAAGATTTAATTGCCTACATGAAATGATTTTATCTGCGAAAAAAAAACATACTGTGATCTATGTATAAGAGCTGATGCTGAAATTAGCCTACAAAAACATCATGCGGCTAATCGCGCTGATAAGTGACGCTTCATGTGACGTCATGACTTGACGTTCTGTTTACGCGCAGCCTAATTCTAGCTCATTTAAATATCATAGCGACTAAACGCAGCTGCGCAGCTTTCATATTCAAAGCTTCTCTTTACGCACTGAAGTTGTTTGTGCAATTTGACATGTTTTGCTTTCTCTTTAGAATTTGGCGAAGCTTTTCTCATGCGCATTGCGCATGCTCGTTGCACTCTTTCGTCATTAGATGCGTTTAGTCTTTCGTGTTATGTCGAAGTGCGTGGGCGGTTTCGGTTCGCGTGAGTGTGCGACAATCAAGTATGCAGTGCGTGTGTGTGAGTGCAAGTGTGTGTTAGTGATATATATAAAATAACACGTGCATAGTGCAGGTTGTTTTGCTTGTTTTTTATTTAATGAAATGCCGGAGGCAAAGCTGCTATTATACATATGCAGTGCTTGAGATCATGTATGCTGTATATAATGCATGTATATGCTGTATATATGTACATATATGTAGTGTAAAGTTCATATATTTTTTTCTGTTTGTTTGATATGTCTTTTATGTGCTATAATACATATATGTAGTGCAGGAGAAGTTCAATATATTTTTTTTTCTTTTTGAATTTGTTTTTTATGTGTTAGTGTAATGAATTATATGCAAGTGTGTGTTGTGCAGTGCGTTTCGTTATGTGCGTGGTATCGTTTAATGCGTTGCGTTCGTTAAGTTTTTGTGTCTTAAAAGCGAAAATATATATATGTATGTATGTATGTATAAAATGGCCAATTAAAGGTAAGTTACTGCTTTAATTTATTGCATATTAAATGTTGTATAAGAAACTTAATGCCTTATTAAGTGAATTTTATTAAGAAGCTTTTAAGAGCTCAAGCTGACAAAAATCCAATCAAATTATTAGTTTAATTTTATATTAAATTTTTAAAATTAAAATTATTCTTTTAGCTTAATTATTTGCGCAAACAAATTTTTTGTTTACTTTTCGTACAACATTAGCAGTGCTATAATACCAAAAGACAAATAAATTTATTTGATAATTTTTTAAACTAAAAGAAAAATGGCGGACGTAAAGTCGGGCGCGGACGACTTTAGGATACCCTGTACCACTAGCTTGTAATAAAGTCCGATTTCTTCACAAAAAACCAAAAACAGAAGAATTTTTAAGCAAAAATTTTTTTTTTGACCGATCGTTCCTATGGGAGCTATATGATATAGTCAACCGATTTCAATAAAATTTGACACGGTGCTTAAATACCTTAAAAAAGATATGAACGCCAAAGTTATTTCAAATATCTTTACAAACAAACAAAACACATCGAATTTTGTATAAAAAACGTGTTTTTGGACCGATTGGTCCTATGGGAGCTATATGATCTAGTCAAACGATTTGGATTAAATTTGGTACAGTGCTTAGGAACTATAAAATACTCACGAATGTCAAATTTGGTCCCAATATCTTAACAAACAAACGAAACACAACAAATTTTGTTAAAAAATCGATGTTTTGGAAGATCGGACCTATGGGAGCTATATGATATAGTCCACCGATTTTGTTCAAATTTGGCACATTGCTTAAGTGGTCTAAAAAATTTCCAAACGCCAAATCTGGTTAGGATATCTTTATTAAAAAACGAAATATAGCCAATTTTTCTTTAAAAAAGTTATTTTGGCCGATCGGTCCTATGGGAGCTATATGATATAGTCAACCGATTTTGATCAAATTTGGTACAGTGATTGGGAACTATAAAAAACTTTCGATTGCCAAATTTCGTTACGATATCTTCATAAACAAACGAATTATTCATCTAAAACACTTTTTTTTTTCGAGGTCGTCTCAAACACCCCCATGGGAGCTATATAATTTATCCCCGATATCAAAAAAATAAAATAAACTTGCCTCCTATGGAATAATATGGGATCTAATGTGAAAGTTTGGTAACTCTAGCTCTTACCATCTCTGAGATCTAGGCGTTCACACGGACGGACGGACGGACAGACGGACAGACGGACGGACAGACGGACAGACGGACAGACGGACATGGGTATATCGACTTCTCTATTCACTCTGATCATATTTTAGGTAACTTTGGGGTGTCTCCGACGTCTCCTTCTATATGTTACATACATTTTCGGCTTGCACAAACTTAATATACCCTTGGACCATACGGTACAGGGTATAAAAAGGTTAAATCAAAAATTGACATGTGGATTTTTACACTTGGTAGAATTAGTGATATGCACAATTAAAAACCCGAAAACTAGTTCGCTTGACATTTTTTTTTTAAATAATTTATTGAATCTTTTCTTTATCTTTAAGGGACTAACAGTAATTTGCAAAATCTTTAAATAATTTATAATAAATTGCTTTACATAAGCCAAAAACTTCAAAATTTAAAAAACTTTTATTTTAAATTTATTGACAATCAGCCTATTTAAAGTTAAGGCTATAACCCAATAGGAAATAACTAAGTTTATCGCTACGCATAGTATTATGATATTATGAAAAAACTTTTTTAAAGATTTCTCAAAATCAAATGTTTCGTTTGCTAAAGAAGAATTTGCGCTTGCAGACTAACATTTATTATTATTATTATTTTTTATTGGAATAGTTTAAATTAATTTAAAAAACAATGACGCTTCATTGTATCTACATAGTTTCAAAGACTGATAGCATATCAAGTTATCAGATCAAGAAGATCTGGTAATGATTGAAATGGTAAAAAAAGAAGAAGCGTTCTAAAAGAGCATTTCGATCGTTTTAAGAGTTGAGATAAAGAGAATTTATTAAAAATTTAGAAAAAGTGGGGACTGAAAAGTTCTATTTAATTTTAGAATGAAACAATCTTATTTCAAGCAATAAACTTAATTGAGATCGGTATGTTTTTTTCTGAGTACAAAAGTGTAAAAGTAGATATTTATTTATATTTATACTCTGTACCGTATATATAAGTAGGGTATATTAAGTTTGTGCAAGCCAAAAATGTATGTTACATATAGAAGGAGACGTCGGAGACACCCCAAAGTTACCTAAAATATGATCAGGGTGAATAGAGAAGTCGATATACCCATGTCCGTCTGTCCGCCCGTCCGTTTGTCCGTTTGAACGCCTAGATCTCAGAGATAGTAAGAGCTAGAGTACCCAAACTTTCCCATTAGATCCCATATTATTCCATAGGAGACAAGTTTATTTTATTTTTTTGATATCGGGGATAAATTTTATTGCTCCCATGTGGGTGTTTGAGACGACCACGACACGTTTGTTCATGAAGATATCGTAAACAAATTTGGCATTCAAATGTTTTTTATGGTTCCCAAGCACTGTACAAAATTTGATCAAAATCGGTTGACTATATCATATAGCTCCCATAGGACCGATCGGCCAAAATAACTTTTTGACGTGACAACGTCTTAAATTAGGTTTGTATGGGAGGCACCATTGAAAAAGTTTAACGATAACCGTAACGATAAGTCTAGCGATAAATAATCGTAACGATAAGTGGCATTAAGTGGCATAAGTTGGCAGCACCAAACTGGCACTGCTCAAAGCGGTGGCTATTTTTAGTTTTGAGTGAGCGCAACTGAATAACTATTTTATTTTTGGTTTGCGCTCTGCTCTTATCTATAAACGAACCAGCGACTTTTTGTGAATCGCAGCAACAAGCAACGCACAGCGTCAGCCGCACCGCTTAGCGCTCAGCACCAAACCGACACTGCTCACAGCGGTGGCTATTTTTAGGTTTGAGTGAGCGCAACTGATTAACCCCAGCGGCGCATAGCCTCTGCGGTCTGCCGAAATACTGCATTACCTCCGCAGAAAACGTAATTGATTACAAGCGCTGCGTTTCGTTTGAGGGATTGTAAGCGGAGGCAAATAGAAAAGCAGTGATCTGCCAAAAATCTGCATTACAACTGCGGAAAAAGTAATGCACAAATAGAAACTCGCACTGCGCTACCTTAGCAACACAAAATTTTGTTATTTTGTTTGCATGCTAACAAGCATAGTTCGGCCTTTCTTCTGTCAAACCATTCGTTTATACCTTTTTATTTATTATCTACTGCCGAGAAAATTTTATTTTATTAAGAGATACGAAAACGTAAAGTCTGACAACTCGTTTCATAATTTCATGAAATATACGTATAATCTTGATTGCGTATCAAACGTTTCTAAGTCAACTACGTTAAAAGAAACAACCATCGACTTGACTTTCGCAAGACACATTACAGCAGAAACACTTCCTTTCATTTCCTATTTCTCCTATCATCGTCCTATCCTCAACAAAATCACTCAAATATGAATTATTATTGTGCAATTTAATAATATTCATATCAATAAATATTCTACCGAGAAAAAGACGTTGTCACGTAAAATCTTCGCCCGTAAAACCGACTTTACAGGCAACAGTTTTTTTTAAATCAAAATTCGCTATATTTTGTTTTTTAATAAAGATATCGTAACTAGATTTTTTGGAGCACTTAAGCAATGTGCCAAATTTGAACAAAGTCTGTTGACTATATCATATAGCTCCCAAAAAATCGATTTTTTAACAAAATTTGTTGTGTTTCGTTTGTTTGTTAAGATATTGGGACCAAATTTAATATTCGTGAGTTTTTTATAGTTCCTAAGCACTGTACTAAGTTTGATCAAAATCGGTTGACTATATCATTTAGCTCCCATAAGAACGATCGGTATAAACAAAAATTTTTGCTTAAAAATTCTTCTTTTTTTAGTTTTTTTTTGAAGCAACAGGATTTTATTGCAAGCTAATGGTACAGGGTATCCCAAAGTCGTCCGCGCCCGACTTTACGTACGCCATTTTTTTATATTTGTACAGTAAATGAAGGTACAAAAAGGCGTCTGAAACTAGGTTTTAGACTTAGAACACGATCCCTCACGATCTCTGAAAGTTTCATCAAGTAAATATTTTTTCGAGTCATTTTTTTTTTTCATCAAACGACCTTTTTAAGCCTCTGATTACTGTACTAATATAAATATATTGACTACATATCTACGGTACACTCATTGTATATATATATTTATTATTAAATATAATTATTACTATTTTTATATATTTTGTCAAATCAATTAGATTGAAATCTAAATCCAGAATGGGCTTGGCATGTAAAGGTCTTTAAAGGATTTTTCAGCCTTCAAAATCCAAATTTTTAGGTGTGATGGTAATATATATTTTTTTAGTATTTTTGACATTTTTGTACTTTTAGATAATTTCTAGAGCCAAAACCTTGTATTGTTGCTGTAGCAGAAGTGAACAACATCATTCGAGATTGCAGTGTCGCTCAAAAGTTTTCGCACACTTGCTGCATCAGTAACGAACATGTCTAGCTTTCATTGTTAAACTTTAAATGATTTATATCACTATAAGACAACTTTATAACACCTTTATATAAGCAAAGTAATTACACTGCCAAATTAAGTCACTCCTCTATATTAGCATTATCATCAATCTCGACCTCCTGCACGTAACACGAATAAGACCAAATTATATTCAATCAGTTAGGAACTTTAATGCTAACAATTTTTGCATATTTATATGGATTTCACAAATTCTTCCTAAAACATTGGCAAGGCCAAATAGGGCAGTTTCAAAATTTTTTACATTATATCCAAAACATGAATACAATTCAAGTGTATTTTATCATAATTATATCCACTTTAATTCTTAAAGTATAAATAAAGAGCATCAAATTCATCCTAAAATAATCTCTGTGTCAAGAAACCTTTAAAAAATCAAAGCCCACAGTTTATAAGCAATATTTGATTTGGAGGTTAAAGCTTGTTGAATTTCTGAAGCAAAACATTTTAAGCATTTTAAATTAATGCTTAGTTTGATTAAATTTTGGTAATTAATTCAGTATTAATTACTTGATTTCTTTTCACGCTATGGTTTTATATTTTTTGCGAAACAGTGAATATTGCACCGAACTCCCTTGCTCTTGAAAAACTTCTGAGTTCTCTAAAATATAAAAATTAAGTGAGTCTATTTAGCAGATACATAAAGTTTTAAATTCATTATTAGAGACTATTATAATCTGATAGTAAAGTTAAGAGAAAACAAAGTTTCCTCTTTTTGATGAATTGTTAGGAGATTAACAGTTGAAAGTTCCTTGAATAAAAATTGAAAAAACTTGTGTGGTTAGTGGATTAAATAATTAAATAGGGGCCTCGGCTTTTTCTTGAGAGCATATCACAGTCGCTATTTAATGACTAAGAAGCTTTTAATAGTTCATAAAAAGAAAAGTAAATTAATATGTTCAAAGGCGATATAAGGCTAAAACACGCGATGTATCAAAAAACTAATCTCTTTAATAGTTTTACCTGTATGCGCGCCTCCGTTAATCCAATTTTCATAGCCAGCTCTTCTCTGTAAATTAAAAGAAAATGCATTTTGTTTTAGGATTTTTTAATTAAAATTCGCAAGCGAAGCGTATTTAACAACAAGGTAATCAAAATCAATTAAGAACTTGTGAGCAAACGAGGAGTCTAATTAATATGCGCTAAGTAAAAAGTTATTAGACAACAAATTATTAAAACAACAATTTTTTAATTGGGTTAAATTCATGTCTTGACAAATTCTAAACTGATTTAAGTTATTTATTTAATTAATTGTAAGCATTTAAATCAGCGCTGCCCGTCCAGACTGACTAACTAAGTAATAATTAATGTTAAATAAATCAATGAAAATTCCACGCCCCAACAGCGGACTTTTATTATAAAATATATAAATAAGTTGCTCTAATTGTTGCATTTATGGTTGTTGTTATTTTATTTTCGTGCTGTTTCAATTAACGCCTGACCAGAGCGCTTGTTAGCTACCTGAGAAATTTAATTTATGCCAATTATATATTGCAATTTTGTTGCTTTTTTTCTTCTACCACATTGCTGCATGTTAATTAAAGCCGGGCTAAGAGACTTGGCAGCGACAGCTGAAGACAAGTTCAACGTAGCCGTGCATAACTGGCTCTATAATTTAGACCAAAAACCAAAATATGTTTGCAGCATATCAACAAATCAATGCAACACGCCAGGGGGGGTCCTCCTAAACTAAACCTCCATTATCACTTGCATAGTTTTGTAAGCCATTAACTTTATAAAATATGCCCTAAACCGTTTTCGTATCTACCTCTATGCAAATGATCTTATCTTTTTGTATCTGTTGTCATAAACACCATTCACTCACCTCGTAAACACATCGGGATAGTGTGTCCGCGAGAAGGCCTTCTCCAGTTCCTCCAGCTGAAAACTGGTAAACGTCGTTCTATAGCGTCGCTGTTTACGTTTCGGCGCATAGTCATCTGTCTCGCAGTCACTGTTGGCATCCGAAATGGGACTATTTGTGCCGCCGCTGGCGCCACTGGGCGCTGCAACCAGACATGAGGTGGCCGAAGACGCCACGACACGATCGGCCACAACATCCGGATGTGCTAATTTGGCTTCTTGCGGTAGTTCCTCCAGCTTGACTTCCTCCGATATGCCCATAATCCACTAAACAACAAACACAACACTAACTGACAGCAGCTCTGTAAGTGATAGAAGATATCGATAGATATAGATAGAGCTTTAGCCAAGTTCAATCAATTAACTTTTTATTATTATATAGATTATTTACTTGATGATTGAACCGTGTAACGAGCAAACCATTAATTCAATATACACATTCTTGATCCCAATGATCTTAATTCATCTAGACTATTGTTGAGATCATTTAAAGAGTAATCTTATGGGAAAAGTGATTTTCTTAAAGATCTATGGCAAATTGAAGCAAACCATTGAAGTGTCTATAAAAGCTGTAATAGTAATAAACTACACTAGCTTACACGAAAAATGAATCTTTGTAAAAAAGGGTTTTTTTGTTGGGTAACGTGGGGTCGAAAAACACTAAAATGGCACCGTTTTCGGGATGTTTTTGGGCATTTGTTTTAGGTTTTTCGTTAACATCTTTAACTTAAAGTTATGTATGAGTGTAACAAATTTTTATGGTCTGTGGTCGCTAAGAACGAATATGAAGTCGGAAAAATAAGCTTTCCAAAGAAATTACAGAGTAAAAAAATATTGTCTCAAGGCTTAATGCAAATGCTAATGACGGGGAAGGGTTATATTATATTTCGTAACTTCGAAAAACCATAACTTTGCAAAAAATATCGTAATTGATCTCTCTCTTAAATTAAAAGTAAGAGTGAAACTAAATGATGTAATTGGAGAGACAGATCTCAAAAAATGACATGACCCCGGTATTTGTTGACCTGTGTATATACAGAAAATTTTTTAATTTCAAATTTAATAAGCAATAGTTTATTATTTAGTGTAGATTATTATTTAATAGGAACAAGACAAAACTATTTAACAATTCTTGGGAGCGAGATAGTTTTTTTTCTTAAGCAGCATTTTCAAGATTTTTCGTAAAACATTTTTTTGTTACTTTTTCCAGTTATTCGTTAGCAAGCAGGGAAAAAATTCGATATTAAAGATGATTAGGTGAAACGTATTTATGTGTTCTTTAACGTGATATATTATGTACAGATTAAGTAAAAGTTAATCAAAGTTACAGGCAACCAAAATCGAAAAACCATTTTTCAAAAAAAATTTTTTTTTAACGAACCAAATTGTCTAAAAATTATTTTAGGCTTTAAGCTTTTAAAAATGTTTCAAATCTAACATCTTCGAAGTCAGATAGGAACTGTAAACGTTTTGGAACCGTTAACGAAAAATGCCAAAGTTCCAATATTCACTAAATCACACTTTTGGTCGAAAAAATTTCGTTCACTCGATAACCCATAAATTTGTAATCTTGTATTATCAATTTCATGCAGAAGTTGTAAAAAATAAGTACTAGACAGATGCAAAAAAAACAAATCAAGTCTGCGTTTTACTCTCATCAATTTTGACTTGCAGAATTCGAGTCCACAGTCCGAAAAACCCTAAGCACGTCAGGATTCTGAAATTAACTTCATAGAAATCTTTTATTTCGGATCTATTTATGGCTTTCAATAATATTTTTGATATGCTGTATGCTATATTTTATATGCTTGGGGTCGCTGAAAATGATTCCAAGCTCCAAACAAACATTTTTAATTAACTTCTACAATTATTCATTTTTGCAATAAGTTACAATATATAACATGTTGGTAAAACTTTTTGGCAAATTTTGTACATACGGGAATTTTAGGAACGTTGGACGTATGGAACGTTTCATTTAATACATATAATTTAATATTTGCAGACGGTATAGTATAGAGTTATATTTAAACTTAAAAAACACGTATTCGCAAAATACGAAAAAAACTAGCTATTATTACAAAATCCATCAAGTTTTAGCTCTGTATAAATATTTCCCGATTTTCACCCAAAAGTACATAATTTGGACCAGTGTGGCAGCATTTGTTTTACTTGAAATTTTTTAAAATACTATAAAATATGGTAATGTCTGTTCTTTTAAAACACAGCTTTTGCTTTAATTTTTGTTTAGTCAATTGTTAATTTACTTGCTTGCTTTATGTTTCATTTAAGCAATTTGTGACAATTTTTGAAGGAGATTGAAGCCTTTTTTGGCCTTGAGACTTTAGTTATTTATTGTAGAAATACGGAATTAAGAATAGACCTCTTTTAAGGATTGTTAAAGCACAAAAAGCATTTTAACATTTGAGGTATTCATGCTTTGCGTTGGGTTGAGGAGTTTAGCACTTTTACAAAAACAAAATGTACGGATGAAATGCATCTCGGTATTTCCATCTCTCAAACCCAACTTTTTCCTCAACCCAAGTCTACTTTTTCGCTGCTGAGTTGTTGAAAAAGCATTTTATTATACGTTAATTGTGGCATTTACAGACACTGCAATATTTATCATTTATTAGCCATTTCCTGATATGAAAAAAAGACTTATCTTACAGTCTCTCTCAAAAAAAAAAGAGCTTTGGCCTGCTGACGCCTTTTCCCCAACTCCTCAACTGAACATAAAGCGTGAATACCTCAATTATTATGAAATTAAATTTGGAATTACTTACAAATAAAAAAAAGTGTTTTAAAATAAACCTATGCCAACTTGACTTGCCATAACGATATAATAATAAGCAATCAAATATTTTTATTACAAGTGCCCCAAAAAAAACTTTAAGCAAGTTATTTGTAAGGAATGTACTAGAGAGTTAAAAGCAGTAAAATATAATTTTCCACAGTTTAATAAATGCGCTTGAAAAATTGTGTGCTAAATTCTCTCATATTTTTATGTTTATGGCTTACATATTTCGAGCTGCGTTGCAAATTTAGATTAACAACATTCGATATAAAAAAATCAAGCATTATGCTGAGTTCTGTACTTTCAAATGGAATTCATTTAACGAAATATTACTTTTAACAGTTAAAAAGCTCTAAGCTAGCTAACTTTTTTATCATTTATTCTAATATTTTATGGTTTAATTAGTGCATGCTTTTTCTATTAAGTTGTTTTGAAAGTAGTATAGAAATTATTTTTGCTAGAAAAACATTTCTTTGTGGAATGCAAGTCGTAAAATCCTTAAAATCTAATAACTTTTTATAGCAGTTGTAGCTGCTCATTAGAAATGCATAATTTGATAAATATTCAATTATCGTGCAATTTATTATACAAATCTGTTGGAATTGCAATCTAGCCATGACCAAGACACGAGCTGAGGTTTTGCTACGCTGGGGTTACACTGCGGTTAAGCGCACAAAAGATTATTGCAACTTACTATAGTTAAGTGTTGTGGTTGCAATGATATAAAAAAAATAATAAAAAGTTAGTCATTCGGGATGGTGACCGAGGGATACACTGCAAACACTATAGGATACAAATAAAAAAAGGTATACTATGAATATATTTATTTGAGACAAGGAACTGCCTTACAGTTTTTTTTTCCGTAAAAAGTCATTGATTGGTTTTTTGTTAGGCTCACATGATTGTACACTGAAATTGGTTCAAAAAGTTATTGTTTATGCCAGGGGCGGATCCAGGATTTTGGAAAGGGTGGTTCCAGAGAAATCTGTCCACAGAAATCCATTAAAAAAAATTGTAAAAAATATTACCCCCCGTGGGTCCGCCACTGGTTTATGCACTTGCTTAATTGATGATTAAGTTACAAATGATCTTAAATCAGGTATAACACCTTTGTCAAAAAGTGTTTGTTTTGGGTAATTTTGCGTCAAGAAAAACGAAAATGACCTTTTGCTTCTAACGCATCGGTTACGAGATTTTTTCGAAAAACATTTCTGGGCCTATTTTTCAGGTATTCGTCAATATATCGTGAACAAAATTTTGTATCGACATGAAAGTCACCTTACATTGATATATGATATGATAAGCATAAGTCGATAAAATTAAAGTATTCGACCATTTTTCAAAAAAGGTTATAAAGGCCTTTTAAACTTATCGGTTGATTGCCAATAAACTAAATAATCGAAAAAAAAAAAATTGGCACTTTGCTTTTTATTAACGAACAATTTTATTTAAACTTTGAGCTGAATACAATTATATTGCGTACTTTTTGAGTCTGAGATACAATTCTAAAATCGGCTGGAAACTGTAGATGTTATGGATTTATTTTTGCTCTCGAGCTAGTTACGAATAACTGAAAAAAGTGCCCCAAAGCATGTTTTTCGAAAAAAAAATCTAGAAAACAGTGCTTAAAAAAAATGGTTTTAATTTTCGTGTTTGTTGATGCAAGAGTACCTATAAAAAATACCTTCATACTTAGGTTGACTCGATGAGCCTCAAATTTGAAAACTAGTGTTATTAATACAAAAATGCAGTTTGTATGTTATAAATATAATGTTACACGTTGCTGGGCTTGTTAGTGATTCTAAATACACAAAATGATGACCTATAAAATTCTAGCTAATAATTAAAATAATCTAAAGACACGGAGCTATGTGCACCCTTTGAATAACCGATATTTTATTTTTTCAAGTCTCAAAACTTTTGATACACAATTCTAAGCTTAAAACTAATATATAATCACACTATTTTACAGCAAAAAGTATCCTTATCATAACATCCTTAAAACTTGAAAACTAAGTCTAAAAATATTTTTCATTTAAAAGATTTTGGGATACATATTAGAAAAATTCCCTTTTTCGAGTATGTGCCTATTTGAAACCAAATATCTCTGTTTGTACCGAACCGACTTAGATTATTTTTTTACCAATCTGTAGGTATTCAAATTTTTTTGTTATACTTGAAACATACTTTTATCAAATTTATGGTTTGCTCGTTATTTATCCATTTGTATAAAATGTTTCTTCATTTTCATAAAATTTGTTAAAAATTTATATTTCAAGCGTATATCGGCGAGAATAAGTGATCCTGGCCCCCGACCTTCACCGATTTTAGTGATTATTATATTATTATTATTTATTGCAAAATTCCAATTATTTATCGAATTAACGATAACTGAAAATTTGGTTTTTAATTTTTAGACCTTTCTTTGAAAAGCCATATTTCCTAAACGAATTCAGATATTGTCGTGAATTTTTTACTATGATAGATAAAATATTAAATTTTTTTTATAACAGTTTGACATTTTAAGATCAACTTTAATAGTAACAATAAGAACCAAGACCTCGGCTCTTGATATTTATGGGCAAATGTCACAAAAATGTTTCCCACTGTTATAAAAAATTTTAAGGCGGAAAATTCTCTACAAAATCGTTGTAGAACATTATTTCATATAAATGATCTATCGCCGATATACATAAAATACAAATTAAAGAAAAAAAAAATACAAACAGTTTTATTTAATTGCTCGTAAATATCGATCCATTACTTAAGTTTAGTTATTTATTAAAGTCAGCAATAAATTATGAAATTAAAGAGAATTTTCGGGTAAAATAAAAAAAAGTAAATTTTTTCTCAAAATCTAAAGCCTTTGATGGACAATTCTGTTGTTTACTAGAGATATAGCAACCAAATTTGGCATTCGGAAGTATTTTAAAGCTATTATGTACTACATTTTTCACAATCGGTTAACTTTTTCATAGGACCGATTGACCAAAATAGCCGATTAACCCCTAAATTATTTACAGCTTAGTACAAACAGAGATATTTGCTTTTCGGCGAAGACATTTTTTTTTAAATTTCGAAAAATAATTTTTTTGAAATACCTCGAAATTCGTCCCTTGAAAAAAATTTAGAACTTAACTCAGATTTGCCCAATGTCCTACTTATAGGACACCTCGTTTATGATCGATCATACACGCCCAGTACGTTTTGAAAAATGAGATTAAAAAATATAAATTAAAAAAAAAAACAAGCTCTGTGTGAGGAAAGTTATTGAGAAATATCGTTGTATTATTTTCGAATGTTTTTTAAAATTTAAAGGTTTTATTTTACATTGAAAATTTATTTCTTATGTTCAGGACCTTGGGCCAATTTTTGTTTTGAAGTATGCAAAAGATTTATTTTACCAATTTTTTTAAAGAATATAATTAAAAAAATTTGTTACCGTTTTTTTCGGCACACTAACTCATGGGCATATGTGTGTTAATTTTGGATATGACTAAAATAGGTTGAGGATATTACATTTTTTTTTAAATTTGTAAACAAGTTTTATCCTTATAAATAAATACTATTTATTAATTCTATTTTCAATTTATTGCAAATATTTTATAAATTCCAAAATACGTATGCGTAACGTTGCTTTATACGAGCGAAAAAGTAAGGTGTGGCCACACCCAGATTAGGCAATTTGCTGATGGACTTGCCTTAATCACTAGCTGAGGTGGCTTAAATATTTTTCACAACTTATATTTCCTTCTTTACAAGTCCACAACAACTTTGTCTGTATGCAAATCCATCAAAATCCATCAGCAGCCCTGGTGGTAATAGATCTACCAGGTTTTTCAAACTCTTTCCATCTTTCCACCTGAAGTTTTCTTTATTTAGCGCGCTTGGCAGCTGATATTTCATCAACACGTTTCTGGTTCGTCTTTAAGGAGCAGTTTATTTTGTATCTGGTACTTTGTGCATGTGCAGATCGGTTTGGAATTTTAATTAAATTGGGCGGCAACTTAATTTTCATCAACTTCATCAAGAACTGGGTTGCAACTCTGGTCGTACTCCGCCAAGTCCAAGTCTGTCTTCTATCAGATCAATTTAATATCAGCTGGCAGTAGTCTTGACCAACAAGTCTTGGCCAAGTTATAGTATATGCGTTCCACATTAATTTGGACAAAATTTCATGTTTTGCTAATTAATATACAATAGCATTTACTGGACAATTAACTAACTTAGTGTTGCAACCTTCTTCAGGACACAGCAAATGTAATTCTGCTTTTGTGGCTGCAACAAAAGTTATGCAGCATGCTACAATGTTGTTGTTGCTGTGGTTGTTGCAACTTGATTGATGGCTCTTCTTGGTTTGTGTCAAGTTGTTGTAGCTACCGGTTGACATTTTGCCTTTTGCTCACAGAGTGGAGAATACATATATCAAAATTGTCCAAATACCTTGTTAAATGGCAAATTAGTGTGGCTGTGATTGATTTAGTTGCATTCTTTGTGGACACAGGCACGCTGGTGTTGTTTTGGCCAACACAGAGATCCAGAGACTTGGGGCCAACAAACATCATCATTATCAGTCTTTAGTCGGCTAAATGATCATTGCGATCGCAGTGTTTGGTTTTTATGCGCTGTGTTTATGTTCAACTCAGTTCATAACTCATACTCATCATTAATAACTTTTATTATGATTTACACTGTCAGTATTTAATGTTGTTAACAAATTCCACGCATTGACAGCTGACAAACTTAATTTGTGCCGCTCGCTAGCTATCTGTGTTGCAAGTATCCCCCTCAAGTACCCCTTCGGAGTGACTAAGTGCAGTGGCGTTGCATGGATGATGGCATATGGGGGTTGTGTGCGAAAACAGTTTTGAATTTGAAAAAAAACTCTTTCAATTGAATTTCAAACTAAGAGCAATCTAACATACAATCCAGTGTACGCATCTATGATTTGGTTTCGGGGGTTCTTCGTAAAGCTTTTTCAATCGAATTTGAACCTAATAGCAAATTAACATGCAATCCATATATTCAGGATTTGGTCTTTGAGGAGTGTTTTCAGTTTGAAAATGTAAATATATCAGAGCAGGGTCGCAACCCTCCCTCGTGGATCCGCCACTGATTCAATCCATTTTTTTGCCAGTTTATAACACTTACGTGACGTTAGAAGTCTACTTCAAGATTCTAAAATTAATTTGCTGTCGGATAAAATTGCTATATTTTAACAACATTGAGGGCATAACTTATTCCAACGAGAATTTTTACCCAAATAAGTCAGGTTAATAGATAATGATCTGCATTATTCAACATTTTCGCTAACGGATATTAACAGCGATATCAGAATAGGTGCTACAGAAATAGGAAGCAGGAGCTGGTTATACTTAATGCTACACCAACTAATCACGACAAAATTGCAGAAGAATATCAGGCTTTGAAAGGAAATGCCGGATGCAAAGAAGTGTCTCGATAACACCGCATGACTTTCGGAAATATCTAAAGTAACTAAGTCTCCAACGTTATTAATGATCATTCTATCTTGGGTCTCTTTTTTTAGCATATCGGATAATAGCACTAGTTTCAAAATTTCGTACCCCCAACATGATTTACGCCATTTCCGAAGTAAAACCGAAAACTAAGTCCAACAATTTTTTCATGTAACACGAATTTCGAGATCTTTCGAAAAAAACCACTACTTCGAAAATAAAAAAAAGGTGTGCCTGCTTAAAAGCAAATATATCTAGTTGTGCTTAAACGATTTTAATTATATGCATTATTATTTTTGCCATACTCTTCAATATATTTTTAGTTCCATTCGTAAAGTCATCAAAAAATTTAAGATAAAAAAGATCTCGTGATACAAAAACAAGTTGATTACATTTTTACAAAAAATACATATATATTACCTCCTTACTAACATTTGAGAATAACTGGTATTATTGACAAGAATTATGAAATAAATTTACATAGATTAAAACGTAAAAGTTTTAACAAATATGACAGAAAACCCACATGACACCCTATCCAAAATGTCTTTTACTAACGCCTTTATTTTCTAAGCCACCATAATTAGGCCTAGACTGGCCCTCTATCTGGATCTCTTTATCTTTATATCCTTTTCCTTGGTAACAAAACATATAAGAAGCCCCAGTTTCTAGCTCTGCTATATTATGGAGGAAATGGTTTCCCAAATACTTTTCCATCGTCTATTTAGGCCTTCTCAGAAACACAAGAAGTGTTTCTACCACTTCCTCATGGTAAAAGATTGGTAAAAAATTAAATGGAAAATATTTTTTAATTATTTACACAAAGGCAACAAAAGATTTTTAAGCAAGTTTGGCAGACTGGTTATTAAGATCTTAGCAATTTTAAACTAATAAATGGTGTTTTTTTAAAGGTTCCGGATTTCCAAAATGGATAGCTCTGAAATCCGTTGTCACTTTTGACAAATTTCAGTGGAATTTTATTCAGTAAGGCCTAATAATTCATCATAGAAAGATTTACACCACAACAAAGTCGTAGAGTCTACAAGATTTATAAACAAAATCACTGCTCTGTTGTAAAAACTTATGGAGCTCTTCGTACAGATTATGGACGGATAAATCGGCCATTAGAATATGCTTTTTATAGTGTTCCTGATCATGTTCGAATTTATTTGACATCCCACCATTTTTGATCATTAACCAGCATGAGAACAGCCAGGTCCTAAGAAAATATCGCTGTTGTAGACTCCAGAAACATTTATCGTTACATTTTTTTTTGTGGTTTTATTTAAGATTGATAATCGGACGCACTTAAAAAAACACCATCTACTTGGTAGGTAGGCTTACCTACAAAATTTTTTTTTTTATTTTAAGTTTTTGAATATTTGCGATATTTTAAAAATAATACAAACAGGGGTTTATCGAAGTTTAGGTGTCCAAAAAAGGAACTATACCCAGCAACATAAATAAAAATATACGGAGGTAGAAAAATTTTAAAATGTTATATTTTAGATCATAAAAATTAAATGAATGAAGACTTGAAAAAATGTGGAACGATGGTTCTTTTTGCATTATTGGGTTATATTCGATATAGTTGCTAAACAGTATTAAGAAAATCTTTTTTAACTTATCACTAATATGTCAGTCTCGTTTTGATATTCTGGGATCAAATGTTCCAATAAATATTCGAATTACTAACTTAATAAGTCTATATGTCAATTGTCACCCAAACTGAATAGTTCCAACAACTTCAATGGAGTAAAATGGAAATGTTCATATTTCGAAAAGAAAAAAAACGTAATATGGAACATTGTTAGATACTCCCAGCTAACACCTGTGGAAACCCTTGAACGATTTATTTGTGTTCAACAATACTTGGTTGAAAAACGTTACGTTTTACTTTAATAAAGATCTAAGCCTATTCAGAAGAGCGGGACTGTACTTTAAAAACCGACAAACTGGTTAAAGCATAGAAAAATGTTCTCGGAGAGAAGTAAAAATATATTTTCCTACTAACAACTCAATATCTTAAATATATTATATATTAGCCGACGTTGAGAGAATTTTTGATTTTGGACTAGGAATACAAAACCTTGAAAATTGCGAAAGTAGTTCCAAGCCGGTAGGGACTCTGGCACCTTGAACACCTAAAGTTTTTAAGATCCTTCCACTAAGACAGGCAGCCCCTAATTCTTTTATGTAGGGGAGAGGCAAAACGTCAACCTAGATAACCGTTCCAATCGCTGTAGTCTTGAAATTTTTTGCATAGATAGCTTTGGTGAAGAGCTCTAAACGTCTGTAAGCGTTTCATTTGGGCGTGGCATTTGCGATTTATTTGCATATTTATTTATTTATTTATTTAAGGAGTACAACTAAGCACAGTTGACATTAAATATTATAGAAAAAAATAAAAATAAAAAAAAAAAAAAACAGTAAATTTACTTAGAGAACAAAAATAGAAAGTATAACTAATCCGCGTATCTAGCCGATGGGTGAACTTTTTAATGATATGCACCTTCTCACATCAAGAACTGGCCAGACACTTGGATTTACAATATAAAAGTTGAAAAAAGGAAGCAAGATAAAAGTAAACATATCAAAAATAACAAAAATAAATAAAAGTGCCAAGGAGCACCGTTGACCAAAAGAAACATTCATAATATAGGATTGGTCAAGGATACTCGTAGTGGCAAATCAAGATAACTGAGGATAGAAGAGGTAAGAGATTGAATAGACTGTTCGAAAGAGAGGAAATTATAGAAGTTATTATAATTAGAGCATAAGACACGGAAAGGATCATGTAAAGCATAATTAGATCTACAAAATTGTAAGGCTAAAGGTCGGAAATTACGAGTTACTCTAGAGGGAATGACAAAAGTAACTTTGCTAAGAAGTACATTAGAATCGATAAGACCGAGTATCAGCTTATGCAAGAATAACACGCCATGGCATGTTCTGCGATGATTTAAAGAAGGCAATTTTATAAGGCGAAGTCTATCAGAATATGGCGGCAGTCGGATGTTAGGGTCCCAGTTTAAGCCACGAAGTGCAAAGATTAAAGAAAGTGTGTGTTGAGCAACGCTTCATAATATTTCGGCGAAAGGAAATATAATATTTTGCTTAATTTTTTTATCGGAATTCATTGAAAGTGAGTTTCTATAGAAATTTGTGAGAAAATAAAATCAGTTTGGCGAAATTGTAGCTCGCTTTCGAAACACGTGTTTCCGACTTGAAAATGTACCCAAAAGGCGAAACGCGCCACGCTTTTTTGGTTTTGGTCTACGTAATCTTTACTCCAAGGTCGAAAACATTACGTTTCCTGTTATCTTTACCGACCTCGAGCCTATGAAAGATCTGGCACAGGAGGAACACCGAAATAATCGACTCGCCCGCGTTGTCACAAATTGAAGAAATTTCCAATTTTCTTGACATTTTTAAAATAAAATTTCTTTATAAAATTGTCAATTTCATCTCTCGTTTTATGTTGCGCACTATTTTTTCAGCAATAGACCCCGTAAAAAGCGCGCTGTCCGGTATGGCGCGTTTTGCCCCACTCTCCTCTACTTGTAAAATGAGTTATTGTCACAAAAAATGTTTCATAAATCAAGTTGATTTATTAACGTTATCCAATATCATCATAATTTTTCTGACTCGTTTTAAGCGATTAATCTCCCATTAATCCCCCTTGGCTAAGCCACTGCTCTACAGCAACTTAATAGCTACTGAAATTATTAAATTAGTTGCACCGATTGTAATTACAAAGGCAATATAGACTCGATCGCAGATAAAATCTGCAAGCCATGCGAACTCTTGCCAGTGGATTTCGTTTTTTTTTTTTTGCTTTATATACTCCTCACTATATACAGAGACATTAACTGGCCAAGTGGCATGATGACATTGAGGCAGTTCGTCTGCTGCAAGTTGCAAGTTATGTTGAGAATGTTTGTATTGTTGGTGAGTATTGTGTGTCTTTGTTGTTTGGCCGCCGCCTTATAATTGTATCCGCGTTACGACTTTATTATTACGATAGTACGTTTTGTGGTTTTGCTTTTTTTACTTATAATTACCACTGCGAGAGATTTTGCAGTGAACAGGAATGCCATCATGATGATGATCACGATCATCCAATGGGCCCAAAGGCTGATTGACAGTTTTTAGCCGTAAATGTTGCACATGTGTCGGTAATTAAAAAGTTTCTCAGTCAAACTGTCAACTTTTGACGTTGACAAGAAGCAGTGAGCAGCGCCAATTTGGGTTTCATGGCTTCATTTAGTTGTTTAGTTGTTCAGGCCACTAATCAAGTTAACGCAACATGTCTAGGCCAATACTGTGTCCAGTCCAAATGCAGCCTAGTGCGATTTCCTTTTTTGTGGTCAATTGCTACGGGGAATGTGTAGCCATGGCTTATATAAGTAATTTCCGCCATTGTAAAGTTAGAGCACACTTGTTACTAGGTTGTATACAATTTTGAGACACTGTAGTAGAGCATTTTTATGCTCTATGTCTTAGGAACTATGTACATGCTAATCAACAGTAGCGCCAGTGTCTGTGCGTCAGTCATACAGTCAGTTCGTCATTTAATCCGTCATCCCAGTTGGGTTGGTTGGTCAGTCCTCAAGTCCAAACAACTGTCTGCAACTTGTTTCGTTTGAGATAAGCTCCATTAGTGTCTGGAAAATTATTTAAGTGAAGCTACTGCTGGCCCAGTGTCGAGTTCTTGCAACATTGTAGGCTGCTGGCTGGATGTGATGTGTGTGGGTCTTAGGCCAAGTAATTTCCTGGTGGTTCTAGGAATAAAAATATGCCATAAAACTTGTACTAAAAACAAAACGTCTTCAAGTTGAAGCAACTCCCCAGACACTTAAGGTTTTAGTTATGCGAATTAGGGCGTATTTTTTCCTGCTAGACAATTTTAGCAAAAAGGCTGTTCACGCAGTAGCAAAAGTTAACAAATTTTTTTATTGCAAATTTTTAAATTATTTTCCAAAAGAAAGTGATTCCCCAGAAACGCAATTAAATTCGTAATTTTAAGCGACAATAGAAAATACTCTACACATAATAAAGAACTGCCCTGATAGCTGATATAAAATGGAAATCTATATCATCATAGTGACGTAGATAATTTTATTAGATTTAAATTTTTTTTTTTTGTGGAGATTATCTTGTGTGACGCCAGAACAGTTGAGAGAAAGGTAAGGCTCGGTGATAATTATCAACAGGCCCTAAGAGTTATATTTTTTTTAGTAATTTTATATTTATACCTAAAGCACTGGCGTCTTAAGGATACTTCTGGATCGGGAGAAAAACCCCTTTAAATCCCTGTAGAAGGAACGTGCATTTTATAAACCAATTTATTGTCGTCCTCTGTAGGTTGTGTTCGACAAAGAGAGTAAGAGTAATAGATCCATGTTATTTACAAATAATAATAAAATAATAATAAGTAAATATAATTATATGTTTTCAGGTAACTTGTTTTACTCATTGTTAAATCCATATAGTGTAACAAGTCATTGATTGAACTGCTTGAACTGCTTGTGAATTATAGAGCAATGCTGCCTGCTGTTTGTTATCTGCTTAGGATGGCAATTTTAGAAATATCAGTTCAAAGCATTGCCAGTGAAATGCTGAGGTCTCTCTATTCGTCAACCCTATCTTTTCTAATGAGAGTATTTGCATTGAGAAGAAAACGCCGGACAACCCCAAATTATTTTCAATATCAGATCAAGAGCACGAAACAAATTAGTACAGTCCTGATATTAAAAGTAAAGAGCGTCTTCGGCGTTTTTTTTTTTTTGCTTAACTGCAGATTAAGAAACTAGAATCGCGGTGTAAGTAAAAGTAAATTATACAGATCAGCTTAGTTGTTGGAAAGCTAAGGGTCATTTTCGATGTAATTTGCTGTGTAGAATTGAATACCGGTGTCTGAATTGGCCCATCACGTCAGGATTTTGAGATATTTGAGGCTATGTATGTACACGAAAAACTGAGCTTTTCTTCTATTGAGGGTGTGTACAGGATGCAACCACTTTTGGAGGTCTGTGGTCGCTGAGAACGAATAAGAAGTCGGAAAAATAAGAATATGAACCTTTTCCAAAGAAATTAAATTATGTTAATCTTTAAGCTGAAGGAGAATTCGTTTATAAAAGCTTCGAGTCTTACATCTTCAAAATCGGATAGGAACTACAGATGTTATGGAACCATGATCCATTGTGCGAAGTTTGATCAAAATTGGTACACTATTTTGCATAGTTTTCACCCAAAAATTGAACCAGCGCTCTCTTTTACAGAAAGACACTAATAAAGAGCCTGCAGATTGTGCAACCTTTTATTTCTTGGTTCATGGCTTTGAGCTATAACGAACTGAAACTTTTTCGTTCTTTGAGGAAAACTATAATATTTACAGTATCCTGTCTGAAAGTTTTATCTCTAGATTTAAATTATGAAACAAGTTCTTAAATCTCGAGCTAGCTCTTATTTGTGAGGTGAAAAAAGTTCTCAATTTGAATCCATAATAGATCCCCGTGCGAGTGATATGAAATTAGGTTTAAATTCGCTATAGGTCTCCTCATTGAGAAGTTTCGGCCATCTCAAGTTGTTTTGTGTCTATCTGTTCTAACTTATAAGTTATGGATATTTAACACTATTTTGACTGGGTATCAAAAAAATTTTTCTCTCAGCTTAAGAATTAATCCAACAACAATTTTTTGTAGACTTTTCTTACTACTATATATTTCTATAATACCAAAAGACAACAAAAATTTATTTTATAGATGTTTAAGCTAAGATTATAATGTTAAATCAGAATCTCTTCGTAGAAATACGCTAATAGATGAAAAAATAAAATTTATCTAATTGGCTTCACTATACTATGGACCCAACATAGATCTCGACGGGACTAACACGAATCTGGGATTATTATCGCTGAAAGATAGGAGACGTTTACAAGTTATGAACATTAAATTCGAGAAACAATATTGATTAATTCAAGATCATTGAATTTCGCAAAAAAAAGCTATTAATCAACTGGTTGAATTTCAGATCCAAGCCCAATTTTATTGGCAAGTCTAAAGGGATCTTCGATTCCATTAATATTCCTATATTTTTCAAGATCTTTAATTTAAAGTTTAATATTTTAAAGCTGTGAATCCGTATTTGAAAATTCACTAAACAAGTTCCTGAACTGGCTCATAGCTAAGAACTGGCTCATAGCTAAGAACTGAATCCTTTTCTGAATTGCTTGCAAAAAGAACTAGTGGTCTAAGGAGCTCTCAAGATTTTTGAGTCTTCTGAGTTTTGTTCCTCACAAAAATTTTACCTTAAGTGGAGAGACGGATCTGTTTAAGTTAATTTGCCTGAATAAGCCCCGAGAGCCTTTTTGGACTCTTTTCTGATAGCTAGGATAGGTCTAAGAAGTATGACTTAAGAAAACGGAGCCTTCTCCTACACTATCGAAGATCAGCCGAAATCTTTGAGCTCATTCATTTACAAAAAACTATCTGACGAATTGTTCAGGATAAAAGTAAAGTTCTTGTGCTTCAGATTGACAAACTCATTTGAATTAAGTTACGGTCCTGAATCTCTGGTTCATTTGCTGAACCAATCCCTCAATTTTATGTTCTGACTGGAAATGAAGAAATCAATAAAAGTAATAACAATCACATAATGTGCTCTAATAACATACACAACACCAAGACGACTCGGACTCGCAGACTCTTATGGAAACATCCATGGCAACACCAAGACCAAGACACACTTGGGTTGGAACATGGAAGCATGTTGTTGCTGTTTTGTCATCACTTCTGACATGGACATGTCGATAAGCATCAATGTTTTGCCTGTTGTTTGCTGTTTGTCTTTCATTCGAACACTTGAGCGCTCATCTCTCAGGGCTCCGACTCGGAGACTGACTTGGACTTGTTGCTACCTTTCATGCTGGGCAAGCGTCTCATCGCTTCATCATGTCGCTTGGTGTCGTTTTTATGGTTGCACTTTTGTGTTTCTTTAGCGTTGCCTTGGGACTCCACTACTGGAACGCGGGACGCTGCTGCTGCTCCTCCTTCTTCGCTCCACGATGCGGGCATATTTTATTAAATGGGCAGGCACAGGCAAGCGCAGTCGGCTGTGGCAATGTGGCAAGACTTTGTGTGCTGCTGCCACAGACATGGACAGAGCAAAAACAGAAGCTCTTTTGTGGCATTTTGTTAATGCGTCTGCGTCTGCATCCGCGCCTGCGTCCAGCCAGCCAACTTTGCGCTGTATCTGTATCTGCTGTACAAGTTGTTGTTGTAGTTGTTGCTGTTTTTTTTGTAGCTCCAGTAAGCCGGAGCCCTGGCTGCTTGGTCAATTTATTTATGGGTTTACATTAGGCTAAACCACTTTAGTCACACTTTGATGATCAACATTGTAATTTTTCTGATAATGCATTTTTAATTTGTTGTCAATGTGACCATTATTGTGACTCCTCCTTTGTTCGTTCTACCCAACCAGTTTGTGTTTGTTGTTTTTTGGAACAGGCCACTTTCATTACTTTTTCTTTTTTTTTTTGGAATTAAGTTATTTAAGTAAAAGTTTCAACTCATCATCATGTTGATGATGATGACTTTGCTCAATGGCACCCCACACACACTCGAGGAGTTGTGTGGTCTCAACACTCTAGGCCCTAATTAGTTGTTAACAAGCTGCACTGAGCCGTCTTATAGCTGCTCCTGCTGCTGCGTAATGAATATGATGGATTAGAGCCCTCACAAGTGTTTTTTCCATCCACTTCAATTTCCAGACCATAATAGGTTTACATACCACAACTTGATAAAGTCAATTATGAATTTTGTTTAAGCGCAGACAGCACACGATCAGAGCGATCCACCAACTGATCGACCCTCCACAAAATGCATGAGTCACGTGTTATTGTTACGAGTCCAAAACATTAAAATGATAGCTGGGTTGGTCAGCAGCCGCAGCAGACGCAACCACAGACACGCTCTCCATGCGAGCTACACCTGAGCCCAAGTCCAACTCGAACTCCAACTAAGCTAAGTTCTGCTGGCGCCGACAAGCTGCGATAAGGCAGCATTCTTTTGGCTGGCACTGTGCCAGGCGCCATTCACATTTCTTGACCGACTCTTTGGTCGGGTCTGGGGTTGCAGACCAAGCTAAAGCTTAGTACCCGTCGATCTGTGGTGCTTTATGGACAACTGACTAACTATAGCACTTCCTTAGCTTGCCAATTATTTTTATTTTATTAATATTCGTCTGGATTGGCAGTGCTTGACTGGGCCAAGCTAATTTCTACGTAAAAGCCAATCTTAATTCAATTTGCCTATAATCAGCTGGAGAAACAGAGGCAGCCCTCTGGCTTTTAATACACTTTACTATACGGAACTCTGGCTTGTTTTTTTTTTGCTCTTGCCCACTAAAAGCAAGCTAATCTGCGGATTCCGGATTCGGTTTATATGGCTTTTTAATGCTTTTCGTAAATAAAGGTCGTTAGGGTTAACATGGTCTGCTGTAAATTGTTGAGCTGCCAATATGGGATTAATGCGGGAGATGAATGTCTTTAAGGGAGAGAGTAGTCTTAGAAAAAAATTAGATGTCTGAAAAACCCGACAACAGTTTGCCAAATTTTCAACCCAATAGTAATCTTTATATTTGGGATGCTTTCTTTAATCAAATTTCCACTCATTCCTGAGTGTATACGGCAGACATCCGTATACAGCGCCTTTTAGCTCTTAAGCAAGATCCCATTGTACCTGAATGTTACTGAGTACCATCTGATTTTTCAAGAGATTGCAATTGCAACAAGAGGGGGTCCGTCTAGACATAACTGATAATGAAACTAGTCAAGGGTGTAATAGGTAGGCAAGAAGCCTGCCCCACTTCATCGCGGATTTCAATAGATTTGAATAGGTTTCCATTAAGTTTCATATATGTTTATTTTATACAGCATATTTAATTGCCCACCTTTATGAAAGTTCGCTACGACCTTGAGATTTTTTTCTGGTTCAAACTTGTGCTGCCATGAGAAAACTCTTCTTGCTGTCAGGGTTGGCCCATTTTCATTTTTTAAAAGTCAGAGAAATAGTAGAGACTCTATGCTCCAAAAGAAGATGTCTAAAGAAAGTAAGTAAATAGTAGCGGCTAGCATTGGTGACGATATTTAAAAAAAAAAAAACACTTCTTAATTGGAAACATTCTCAAAAGAGTCCACGAAACGATTGGCTTTTGTCGGAACATCTCGAGCGTAATGTAACTTCAACAACTTATCATATCCTTTTTTTCTATAAAATTATAGTAGAGAAGTTCCTTATAGCGATGTTCGACAGTATTAAAATTCTATTGTGTGCAGTTGATCTTCGAGATCCACAAAAATAACTATGACGTAAATTTCAATACATATTACCAATTCTTATGACTTTTTGAAAATATATCGATGGCCGATGATTATATAGTTGCTTACTCAGATAAAGAAACCCTCTGCTTCACTGGGAGAAGAGAATAGCAAGAAGAAGACACTCAGAAAAAAGATCCGACCTTATATTAAGATCGAATAAGCTTTCACTCTAGAATATTTGAGATTTATGATTTCCGTTAAATAATGACAGTCTCTGCTTTAAATTATTATTGAGTTAAATGAT